>BMAO01009750.1:0-18290 GCA_019973975.1 Trichonephila clavata | reverse complement strand
AGGTAGCATCAATGGCAGGTAGCATCAATGGTTTTATATGATGAAAAGTTTGAATAACTTTGTTTTTGTAAATGATTCTATAAATTTAAATGTATATGTAATGTCATATGTTTTAATTATTGCTGATAAAGATACACAGTTCTCAATATATTTTTATCATCAGTAAAACTACTTTTTAAATACTTCTGTTAAGTAAGAATAAATCTGAATTTTTTTTTCATCATCTCTAGTCATTTTAAGGTCCCGGTACCCAAATGTTTCTAATAAAGAACTCATGGCGGGCGTTGTTGAATTGCGGGTTCAAGCCCTGAGGGCTCTGAATACCCTCCCTGTATAGAAGCTGAGGTACGTTCAACGTTTCGGTGCTCTAAGTCCTCATGTTGACTTGTTGTAGAAGTTTAGAGAATTGGATATACCATCAAGGCGTCTTCTTTATCACCTGGCTTTGTTTAAAAAAAGAGATCCTTTGTCAACGGTCTAGTGTAGTTTAAAAGTTCGACGTTAATTATCGCTCATCTCTTAATCAATATCACGCACACTACCATTTTGATAAAGTATTTTTGGATATTAATTTATAAATATTTAATTGATCTAATAGAATTTTTAGAGTGGTTGCATGTTTAAGAACCGATGAATTGAAAAGATATGAACAGGAGTCCACATCAAAGACGGTAAATTACACTATTGGCACTCTCTAAAAAGAAATCACCAATAATAAACAATGTACGAGTATTTCCATCAATGAATTCGTCCAAATATTTGTGCCTCAAAAATGGTTAAAGTCTAGAGATAATTATTTAGCTTCACTTACACGAGAAATGAAGAGCAACATAGTGGACCGTGTGTTGAGTGTTAAGCAATAATCATGAACAATATCTTAAATACTGCTAAATTGAAAAATGTACATGCATGTGTGTCTGTGATCAGGAGTTTTGGGAGTCTCATCATCCACATCTTTGTAAAAAGTTAAGAAATGTTTTGAACGTAAACGCGAAATTAAAAAGAATGTCCTCAAAATATTTGCATTCCGACAAATAAACATTTCCTAAGGTTTCTTTTCATATCAGGTATCGAATTCGTAAGGAATTGGTGAAATTGCAATTGGCGAGAAAAGATAATAAAACTCTACATTAAAGATGTGATACTATTTTGAAAATTTGATAATAAAAATATCAAAGATAATATTTTCTCATTCTCTCATATATTCATCCGGCGAATAATTGAGACATTTATATATTTTGTAAAGAAAAATTTACATTTCCTTTAAAATCAGTTCTATAAGTATAACATGCAGTTCAAAAAATCTGGTATAGCCGCGGTGTAGTCTCGGTTTGTTATTATATGACTCATACAGTTCAAGAAAATACGTCGTTATGCAAATTTCTTCTAGAAAGAGCTACTAAGAAAAACACTTGATATTATAATTATCTTTTTTTGAAAAAAAAGAAAGAAAAACACGAGTTTAATTATAAGTACTCAGATCAGTTGGTTTAAAAGGGCATTCTACAAAAAAAAAAAAAATGTGACTCCTAGGAATAGAAAATTGAAACTTAGATTTCCATGCCAATGATAAAGAAGCAAATATTTTATTACAACCTTATGATTTGCAAAATATTTTTTTTTTCTGAACCTGTATGTTTTCCGCACAAAAAAAAAAAAAAAAAAAAACCGTACAATATATTTTTCCTAAAATTTAAAATAATTTTTAATGAATGCTCACGCATAGTGGGAACCTATTTTCTATGGAAGCAAACGCAGTGAAGTACTTTCAAAAATATGGCCTAATACGTAAGTACTTGAGAGACTATGGAGTATAGCGAAATAAGAAAAGTAACGGAACTGCACGCAGCATATAGATTCATACTTATTCGAATTCATGTGGCGGTGTCTACATAAAAAAAAAACTCATTTGTCGCAATTTTGAACGCCACTACTGCTTTATGGCCATCTAAATGTTGTAGTTTTTAAGTCTTTTGTTAACTTCAAGTGTACATGAAATTTTTAAAATGTGTAACATGAAATTCTTCTAAATTTCTGAAAGTTTATTTGTATTCCATTATAGGCCAATTAGGCACGATTAAAATCATGCAAAATAGGCTTTAGACGAAATGTCGATTTTGCCTTGGCCATCTCGCACAAAAAAAAATGAGTTGTGAAGAAGAAAAACGTCACTTAAACTTGTTGAAACAACTGAAAACTGTAGAATTACGAATATTTAAAATGATTTAAAAAGGGGAATATATATACAAGAAGAGATTCATTTACATTTTGTATGTAAAACTGCGATAAGGGTATAAGTGCGAGGATAAAGAATCTGTGTGAATGTGAGGAATTTCAAAACGACGAAAGAAAAAAAAATAAAAGAAGTGAAAGCAGTAAAAAAATTTAAAATAAATAAATAATTTGAGATCTAAAGAGGAATTAAATACTAAAAAAAGTGACATTATTATGTGAGAAAAAAATTAGGAAATTATTTATTAAAAATAAAATAGTAGAAATTGGTCACTTACTACTATTAAAAAAAAAAGAATTCGGCCTACCAGATTTATCGTTAAGTCCGTCGGAATTTACTCCATAAGATCCAATTTAAAAAAATTAAATCTCACAATTTATTACTTATTTAAAAAACAATTGTTACATCTTGATCAGATTTATCACATTTCCTCCAGTTGACGAAAATAGTAAAATCTTAACTAAAGTTGAAAAAAAGAAATTGAATACTTAAAAAAAAATAAAACTGACGAAAAGAGCGAATTTTGAAAATCTATTAATCCGTAATAGTTTAACACGGAATTATCATACGCTTTTTAAAAAATAATATTGATACTCACCAGTACTTTCTGAGATATACATCATCCAACGGAAATAACAAAAATAGAATACTGCAGCAAAACAGCATTCTGTATAAAAATGGTTAAATATTTTTTAAAAAATCGAATTGCTTACTATTAATAGGTTTACCACAATAAAAATAAACCAAAAAAGTAAGGATCATATACTAAACACTTTAGCAAACATATTAACAAACGATAAAAATCAATATAATCATATTTTATTGTTATCCCTCATCTTGGCGAAAATTAGAAACAATTTGGCGGGTAACGACCTAACATTAAATTAGTATCTTATACGAACGCAATTGAATTTTTTGCACTATATTCTTCCAAATTTATTATACTTCTGTAAAAGATGCTTATGTGTGTGTACATTAAAAAAAATACATTTTTTTTCTAAATAGTACCCAATATTTTAAAAATAATTTTACACATGATAAAGAATTTAGAATTTTAAAAATTGTTCCATATTTTTTTTAAAGCAATTATCCAGTGATTTTAATCAAATAACTTATTAACTATGTTTTGTGCATTATTTTATAAATATGCGTGTAAAATATTTTATATTTTTAGGTAATATTATTTAAACAAATTGTAGTGAATTGAAAATATGTATTGCGACATACTAAAATTTATATCCATGAGCGACTATAAACAAAAAGAAAAAAAAACTTTTGATCTAAGAAAGGTTATTGTTGTAGTTCTGGAAAGTAACTTATATATAAAGTATCTATATTATAGGTATACACAAAAAAAAATCTAAGCTCTATTAGAAATATTAAAATATATATCACAACAAGTATATTATATAAAAATATTTTTAATGTACCATGTTTTTATAACGGACTAAAAAGTATAATTTTTGTTTTCATCTTTTTCGTTTTCTTCACCTTTATTCTCCTCCTTTTCGTTTTTCTTCCTTCTTTTTTCACATTTTAATGCATTGTCATCCACTTCTGAGCTATGGTCTAAATTTCAAGTTTCTAGCTCATCGGGAAGTTATAGTTTAAAATCAATTACAAAATTCCACCCGGACAGACACGCAAGAAAGCGAATTAATTAAAACATGGTAATAAAAAAGGAGTCTAAATTTTTGTATATTATTATTTCGAGTATGCCCTTTAACCCTTAGAAGCTTGAAGATTTGAAATGACATTTGATTGTACGGATTAAAATATTTTATTTCTGTTTAATTAGACAAAGAAAATTAACAGCATATACAGCCTTCAATAGTGCAACAACTTTTACTTAAAAATATGTTGATCAGATCATAAAATATACCACTACTGGGATACATCAAAAACTGTCTAATCTTTTGAAACTTTCTAAAAATATAATAACTAAAAAATTTTTCAAACTTACTAATACTGTATGATTGTGTACTGGTTATATCATTAAAGTCTTTCTGAGCAAATACAGTGGAATCTGATGTTTTTATTGTATTAACATAGCTTCACTTTTTCTTAGAAAACCGTCTTCGCTTGGAAAGCTCACCCTTTTATTGTATCCATATACCTTTACATTGTCTTTGGAAACCGTCCTTGCTTAGGATGCTGGCCCATAGCTATACTCTTTCTTAGGAAACCGTCCTCGCTTAGGACGCTGACGCATAGCTTTACTCTGTCTTAGGAAACCGTCGTTACTTAAAATGCTGTCGTAGATCTTTGCCTTGTCTTAGGAAACCGTCCTTGCTAAGGATGCTGTCGTAGATCTTTGCCTTGTCTTAGGAAACCGTCCTTGCTAAGGATGCTGACGCAAAGCTTTACCTTGTCTGCAAACACCGTCTTCATTTAGAAAGCTGACATAGTTATTGTGACCACATAGCTTTACCCTGTCTTCGGAGGTCGTCTTAATTTAGAAAGCTGATGTTTTTATTGCATCGTCATTGCTTTACTTGGTCTTCGGACATCGTTTGTGAATAAATTACTGAATTATTATTATTATTATTTGCGCTCATTTTATAAATAAAAAATATGCTCGTATTATCTTTGAGTAAAGAAAGTGAGAGGATTCGCTGTAGTAACCACGCTTGATAAAAAAATCATCTATGATCAGATTTTTTTAAAGTATACAAAGAATTTTGTTGCGTAATTGTTTAACAGCTTTTGATAATTTTTTTTTCAAAATTTTAGTTATATTACATTTAAAAAAGTGATTATCCAATAAGAGCAAGTTCCTGGTATTATTTTAAAAAATACAATTCCGATATATTAATTTTTTTTAGTCGAAAACATTAAATATTTTAGAAAATTGCACATTTACGAACATTTTTGAGAGACACTGCAGAAGAAGATAAAAGAGTGTCACATAAAGGTAATCGAACACCTAATTTTAAAATTTTGATTATCTTACTTTTAAATACATTTATTGAGTAGTAATATATTTAGGAACTTCTATTTATTGGTGTGTTCAGTTGATGCTTAAAGTATCGTTTGAGGTAATTTTGTTTGCTTATGCAGCAAAAATATTCTGCTTAATAAAGTAAGAAAACAATAAATGCAATTCGATTTTTTATTTTTAATATAAAAGTGGGATAACATCTGCTAAATTAGTAATTTTACACAACTGGACTGCTTACTGTTAGTTAATTTGTTAATAAAGTGCCTTTGAGAAAGGAAAATAGAATTTTTAAAAAGAGTAAAATTGTTCACCCGTTAAAGCCGTAAAGAAAAGTTTTCTAGTCAAAATAACGTGGAAAATCTATGTTTGAGCTCTGTCAAAATTTCAGTACTCAGACCAACTGGTTTGGCATGAAAGAAAATTATCATTTTTCTTACATGATTTAAAAATTACAGTAAAATGACAGATTAATATAACTCACCATTGTGAGAGTTATATTTTTTAAAGAAACAATTCCGAGGAGAATGCAAGTTTTCTTTCTCGTTTCATTTTCTACTTCATTTAGTCCCGATGCCTTTTTACTCTACATTACTGGCCAATCAGAAGGCATCATCTGTTCTATGTGTATTCTTACACTCCCTCATTTCAATTTTGGTGTTCCAAGTTGTTTGCCTCTTTTAGGGTTATCTAGACTAAGGAAAAATAGCCGAAAAGACTAATGACGAATGGCGCTCCTCTTCATAATTTAATCCGAATTAATGGATAATTGTTAGTCAAAAACTACTTCATTGTAATAAGACCCCAATTTAATATATTTGGTTTAACGTTAACTGTTCCCTAAATTAGAATTGTTGGTGAAACTTCCTTCTATAATTTAATTGCATTTTATTAAGAGTAATTTTTACTACTACAATAGCACTTAAATTATGAGTTTAATTAATAACAAATCTACTTTAATCTGTTAAAATCTTAAATTAGAAATCTCTGCCTAAAATTCTTATTAATTTTTTTTAAAATATCCCCTGTTTCTTGGTAATAAAATGATAAAATGAACATATATATCTTAATTAAATCAAAATAATTAACGTATATGTATATATGACACATATTCATTCACGCATGCACATATATTTTCACTTTTCGTTTTCCCCCTTGGCCTTTTCCATCCAATATGATCTTTATTGATTATCTTTTAATATTTTTACCTTGTTAGATTTATGATAATTAAGGATATGATTATTTATTATATCTGAATCCATATCTATCTTTATACGTTTAGAAGAATGCATACATTTTAAGGCTACAAACAATTTTTTGGCTAAATCATAAAGAATAGTAGCGAAAGGCGTGATAAAAGAGAGTTAATTTTACTAGCAGATCAATTATATTTGGATTCTTATCAAAAACTCATTTACTTCAAGAGACAAATAGAATGAAGGATAATTTAAAGAGTTAAGAATCAAACTCTAAAGTATAATTAGGGACTAAAAGAAGGATGTGCGTTATACGTATTCCATAATTAACTCAATGAATACATATAGCATTCTACTTGCACAACAGATTCTTGAAGGTTTGAAATTATGGGATTTTAACATTTATTAAGAATGGTAAATAACCACATATTCTCTCACCTGCTATATTAATGACGCATTTAATTTCTATATAAAATTTGATAGCCAATTAGAGCAAGGCACAACCCATTTGTGTTTAACTTTTCCTTTCAACATTTATTTCACCATGTAATGAGCTTCATTCTCGTAATATTTCGCAGCATTCTCCCTTTAAAAAGACAGTTGGAACAATTTGTTTTCATGAGAGTAATTAGGAACTGTAATTGGACATTTTGAAAATCTGTCTCATAGTCATTTTAAATGGCTGTATTAACGAAGATATATTGTGTAAACAAATTAAGTGACGATGGATTTACTTTTATTTTATTTTCCTTACAGAACAATTATTGATAACTGTTTAGCAGTTATTGCTGTATATAAATAAGCTATTAAACTTGTTAAATTATGATACTAGATAACAGATAAAGCTATGCCTTTTCTTTTTAAAAATGTAAGGAAATGGTTCCTCTTTTGATTTGCCTTATTTTTCAAATTTGTATAACAAAATGATATTCAATATGATCAATGAAAAACAATTTTTCATTATCTTTCACTACCACGCTTAATGTAAGGCTATGAAATCAGAATATTTACGGTCACTAACTTGTGACCTGCGTTGTTTGTTTGTCGAGTAGTAAGTTCAAGCTAACGTCACTGAAGACTTGCTATTTGAAGGGTGTGAGGCAGTTATATATTTAGAGTTTCAAACTCCTCACTGGTGCGGACGTTTGGAGATTGCAGAGTCAGTGCCAACTAAATGTCTCTATCGTTAATTGATTGTAGTTTAAAACTACCAGTTTGGGGATGTCAGTTTCTGTGTGTAATAAAGAAATGTGACGTTAAGAGACGATTATTTTGATAACTGATCACAGGTCCAAAATCACCATCATTTATATAATGATGCTCCAGACAGTAACACAAGTAGACGTATAGCTCCTGGTCGTTCTAGAATATATATATATATATATATATATATATATATATATATATATATATATATATATATATATATATATAGTCAAAATTTCTTTACAAGAGAGCAATGAATAAACATTAATCAAAACTGAAAAAAATTGAAATTGCAAGATAACCAGACGATAGATTTTAAAAGGATGTATGAAAAATTAAAATAATAGAGTTAAATATGAAAAAAATATAAAATTATGGATGCTATAGTATTATAAACATTGCTGACTTAGGACAGATTATATATAAAATGATTTATATAAAAGTGGGATTGAACATGTTTTGTGGCCAGCCAACCTTCTATAAAACCTAAATCCATTGTTAGAAAAAGTTAACTTACCTAAAAATTGCATTCAAAAATGTAGAGCCCACGCTACATCTGAGTACAATAAACAAGTTATTGTCGGATTCTGGACCCAAATCCAAATTCAAAGCATAGGAATAGTTGAATAGTAGCTCTTAGCAAAAGTATGAAAATAATAGAAATAATAAATTAATGATTGTAAACATACTACCATTACCTTGGAAACATTAAGATTATGCACGATTTAAAAAATAAATTAAATTAAAAAAAACTAAGAGAAGAAGTAATTTCATCTAAATTTAGAATTTAAAGGTAACTATAACTATCTAGGAAAAATAATAAATTTATCATAATAAATTATGGATATTTAAAACATCATATTTCCAATTTCTTTATTCAAATAACTGTTAATATAAAATTAATTGGGTATCTTTGAATTTAGGAGTATTTAGTAAAATGTTTATAGTTTTTTTTAATTTTTTCTGATTTATTTGGAGCTAGGAATCTATATAGCAAAAAATGTAATATTCTGAGTTGTAATGAAACTATTTTCAAAACAATGAATATATACTGTTACGACCCGGGGCTGTACATCTACTAATATATATATATATATATGGAAAAAATTTATATAAAAAATAGAACAAATTATGTTGCGCAAAGCAGCCACATAAATGTATGAAATATGTATGGAAAAAATTTATATAAAAAATAGAACATAACAGGGCAAAAAAAAAAATTAAGATCAAATCTAATGAAATACAAATATATAAATAAAATCATCACACAAGTAAAACCATCACACTATACAAATAAAATCATCACATAAAGAAAATGAAAAAGTAAAATTAAACTTAAAATAAGAAAAACATTCATAGACAAGATTCCGAATCCAAAACTGAATTCAAAATTTACTATAAGCAAAATTGCCGAAATATATAAATATCCTAACAAACTCATGATTAAAGAAATTCAAACATAAATAGGCGCAAAGCAGCCACATAAATGTATGAAATATGTATGGAAAAAATTTATATAAAAAATAGAACATAACAGGGGAAAATATATATATATATATATATATATATCCATATTACACTGTCCTTTCTATGATTTAAAAACATTTTATATATTTAGGAAAGAATAATTAACTGTGAATAAAGGAAATTTGTTTAGAGATACTTCTCTTAAGATTTCTGAGGTATATTCATGTAATAAGAAAGTAAATGTGGTATGCATTTGTATAAAACTGCAAGTAAATATAATTTTGAATATTCAAAACAAAATGTAGAGAACAGAACGCATACTAAGTGATGATAAAAATTCAAATTATGACTATCGAACGTACAGTTTTTTTAAATGCTCTTTTGCTCCTTAAACTGATTTTATGTTTTAGGGGAACCTGATTTTTTTCATAAAGAAAAGTTTTGTAGCAAAACATATATTTTATATTACAATAAGCACATGTGTTTCTGTTGATAAGATAATTACTTTATTAATATTGTTAAATATTTTTGATATGCTCTGCATATTTTCTTCAATTGGCGCTGTGACTTTTTTCCCATTTTCGAACAAGGTGATTAGTGTAAATCGTTAAATTTCACCCAGCGTCTATGAGGGAGATCAACAGCTTCGTTATTCTCTTTAGAAAAATACTAATTAAATACTTTTCCATTTTCAATAAAATCCGTTATTTGATATTTTTATATGTTGAGTAATTTATTAATACTGATTTTAAACACATTAAAATTAGTTTTATTTTGTAAAAAAGTTCAAATACACTTATTATGTAAAAAGATATTTCACGATTTTTATTTTTTTAATTTACATAAAAGAATATTTTACAAATAGGTTTTAAAAAGTAAGAGTAATTTTATGCACAGATTTTAAAGACTTTGTTGTAGCATTGTTAAAACCCCAGTTCATCGACCCCTTGGCAATGATTCTTTGCACCAGAAAATTGTTGTACCCCCCCCCTTGTTTTTGTAAAAAAGTGTTTTGTTTATTAGATGTATGAACCCTTTGAAGCGAGTGGCTGGCGCTATAACCAGCTCCGAACCAATTTAACAATTGGTAATTTAAAGATTATTAAAGTTGTTTTGTTATTAACTTTAATTGAGTTATTACTGGAGATGAATTTATTGACTGTTGACTAATTAAAATGAACTTGCAAACAATCCGAACAAAGCCTGAATTTATAAGCATTAACCAACGTTCCCTGTAATTCCTCACATATATGTATAAAGATTTCTCCGCATTAACAACCGATATCCCAAACCATTAAATCAATTGAATAATTTCCGATTTAAATCTCATATTAATTACTTAATACACTTCGTATGCTGCATTATAATGATACAACAGCATTAGTGCATTAAATGGTACTACAGAGTATATTTTATACTATATTACTAGAGTTATATTCTATTTAGGTTGTAGGATTAATTATCATGATTCTGCAAAAATTAACTGGTAGATATATTATTTCGGGAAAATTTAAAGTTTGGGGATACACAGCATTAAAACTATAGTTCATAAATGGAAAAAAAATTGTTTTAAAAATAATAAACTTATGACGATTTATTTAGAATATACAAATAGTAGTCACGGCTAACATTTTTGCAAGTAATTTTAATTGAAAACAAATATTTCTTCGAGAAATAAAACGTTTAATTACAATAATTATTTATGAATGTGTCAATTTAAATGTTTGAAAAATAAAATACCAGTTTAATACTTCCATCTAAGTCACACTTATTTGTTAATATCATACAGTGAGCACACTAAAGTGCATTGCCAAAATAATAACACTAATGGCAAGAGCTCTAGCCATAAAAATTGGATTCAGGTACCATAAAATTGCAATGTTCTACCCAAAAAACCGCTCATAGCACCACCCATTCGATAAACTTGGAGTTTGCGTTCTTATCTCGAATAAATCGATTACAAGTTTGAGTATTATTAAGTTTAAAAAACGTATGTCGTCAAATGTGTAAGGTATTAATATGTATTAGCCTTTTCCTAAACTTGAGTAATTCAACAGAAGTTTAGATCACATATTTTCACATTCAGACTATAATTTCATGCTAAGAAAACAGGAAGAATAAAAGCCCTGATGTCTGTTATAAGGAATTTATTATCTGAAGTTAATTAACGTCTTATGTGGTGAATAACTTCTTTAATATAAAAAGGTACCTTTAGTTCATTTACAATTTTGAATTTTTATGAAAATTGTGGAAACTATTTACCAGAGTCTCAATTTTTAATATTGTTAATTTCATTTATGATAAACCTGTTTTTCTCATAATTGGCGAATCGAATACAGCATCACATCCCTGCAAATGTCAGTGAGTATGAACAAAATTATTCACTATACAACTTACCTTAGGACTATTGAAGATTTAGGCCAGTATAGTAATGGTGTAAATAAAATTCCAGTAATAGCTGGTTACCATCATGTCAGGTATAACATTTAAAATAATATGCTGAAAAGGCCCATCTCTCTTTGTCAGTAGAATTTGTGTTAAAATGACCGTAAATAACATTTCTAACATGAAGATAGTAAACTAATATTTTTATCCTTAGGAATAAGCTCATCATTATCGAGGAAGTAAATAATTGTATCAAATTAATTTCGAAACCAAACGCTATCTGAAATATGTCTATTTGTCTCAGCTTTATCAGCACCTATCTTAATGGAGTAGTTTGAGTGACAGAAAGAGTATCAAATTCTAGAGTATTTCAGAGACATACCAGCTCAAACTGTGCAATATTATCAGTTGATAATCTCACATATAGATATCTTGAGGTAGAAAATGGCCATACTTTAGAAAAAAAGCTAATGTTAACAATAGACTAATCGAGGACTAAGCTTTGAAATCTCTCAAAACTCTCTCTCTCTCTCTCTACTTGAATGTAAAACATCTGAAATAGAAGAACTATAATGTTTTTGGGTTAATTCTTTGTACTGTGAGAAATAGCCTGGAATGTCAGACCATTATTGTCAGGTGTGATAAACTTGGATACTTACAATACCCCGCTTCTTAGTGACTCTTTGAGGAACCTTACTTTTCAATATTGAACGCATGATTTACCCAACGTGCCTTACGTATCTGGTTAATTAAGCTTTATCGGTTAACATCTTTAAGTGCTTGAGGCTATATCATAAAATTTTACTGAATAATTCTTTTCTAATGTATGACTTTATGCATTCATGTTGATTTGTAGACATTGCCTACTTGAGGCTAGGTATGAAGTTAAACAACAATGAAGAAGTTTGAATTCTGTATTCCTTACCTGCTGTCCATACACCTGACTTTCTCTTCCATTCTTCAAGTTAAATTTTCCGTCCTTCTGTTTTATGAAAAAAATATATACTTTATTAAACGTTGGGTCAGCAAGAGCGTTAGTGAGGAAGTGGGAATTAACACTTCATTGTTCTAGTTATTTTATAACTAATTTATTTATTATTATTTTTGTGTGAATAAACTGACATTCAGTTCCTTCAAAAAATAAAATCATGAGAGCATTAACATCTTAACTAGTTTAAAACGCAGGTGTTCTAGGTTGTGAATGGCGTAGAAATAAAAAGAAATTCAGGTATTTTGGGTAATATTTTTCCTTACACAGATACTTATCACATTGCACTTTTCTGAGATGTGCTCAGATACTGTGAGTGACACTTCAATAATAACTTTTCATTTGTATCCGCATTTAATGGTTTGGTTCTCTCAATCGCTTTAACCACTTGCCTGATTAACCCGAGTTATATCGTGTTCATATATAGTGCAGTTAATTATTATCCCGAGAAAACTCGGGTGAAGCAGAATTTGTCAGCAGGATTTGTTTTATTACGGTCTTACTCAGACTGAGGAAATGAAAGGGAATATTCAGCTTTGATTGGCTGTTTGGACAATTTTTATGACTCGCCATGTTTGGCTGATACCTTAGTCAAAAGGAAAACTGTGGTATGTGAGTGGAACATTCCGATTGAACAGAAAAGATTTACCTCGAGATCTAAAGACAATAAAAAATTTAAAAAAATGAGAAAGTATTGGGTATCACACACACACACACACACACACACACACGCGCGCGCGCGCGCGCGCAGTTAATTAAACAGAACGTAACAGTTAATTAAATAGCAAGATAAGAAGGATGTCAATCTTATTTTCACAATACATACAATCTAAATGTAGGATGCAACAAATAAAATGGGAAAGTTAAAGTCCAGGATTAAATATGTAGCTGGGTTAATTGATAAAATGGGTGGTGTAGTTAAAGTTGACCAGCATCTACCTGCTTATTCTACGCCCAGAAAAGGAAGGAAAATACAATAAGTAGATTTTCTTTCATTTATTGGATTTGGCCTTGTGAAATTCTTACTCAAACAGTAAACCAGGAGGCTCACATTCACCTGAAGAATTTAGAAGGGAACTGATTGAAAAACTAATGCCAGAAATCATCGTGACGAGTTTTTTTGTCATATCAGGAAGACCCACAATTAGTCCTTCACCATTCAAGTTACACTCAAGGCATTTTCTAGATGTTATTCCTGCTACTGGAAAAAAAATCAAATCCAACGGGACAGTGTACTCAGTGTTCCCGTAAAAAACGATTCCAGAGAGGCAAGCCAGTAACAAAAGAAACCAGATACCAGTGTACAGAATGTCAGGTATCACTTTGTGTTGCCTCTTGTTTAATAAATTAAAAGTAAAAAGTCTTTTTAAAAACAAGCTTATTTAACCGCGCTAAAAAGAATTAAAATAACTTTCCTTTAAACATTCTTTACTATCAACTTATAACGTCATTACACAATTTATATGATATAAAAGCTTGTCGCAAGATTACCTGAGGAAATAAACAGTAAATAAATAACTTGATCTGATTGATTTTAATTTTAAAAACCCTTAACTAAGTAAATACGAGTACTTAAATCTTGCGACAAGCTTTATATCATATAAATTGTGTAATGACGTTATAAGTTGATAGTAAAGAAAGTTTTAAGGAAAAGTTTATTTAATTCTTTTAGCGCGGTTAAATAAAAGCTGTTTTAAAAAAGACTTTTTACTTTTAATTTATTTTTTACTTTTTAGTATAGCTGGACAGGTTTCTCAGCTGTTCAACTCATTGAACGCTGGTTCGCCATCCCTGGTTTAGCTGAACTAATTCTCGCAAAATGTATAGACTAAAAACACAATTTTTTTAAATCCGTAATTTTTAAGCAATTTTTCAATCTTCATGCAGATTTTGGCTAACATTGTTCTACACACGAAAAAAAAGGTTTAGTGAGATTATCTTCATAAATGATAAAGTTATTAAATGTTTAATTAAAATTTTGACTATTTTTGACCAAACTTAAAGAATATATTATTTATTTGAAATATTTTGAAGATAAGGATGTATTTCTCTAACATATTAGAAGAAAATTTTAATTGTTTATTAAAAACTTCAAAAGGCATTTAAATATTTGTATTAATCAATAAATGCTTAAGACTAAAAACGCATTTTGTAATCAAAAAGAAAGTTTTATCAAATAATGATAATTTTTTGCTGGACATTGAATATCTTCTACGTAAGAATCTATTTTTTAATTGCTCAGATCATCTTAAAAAACTTGATTTTGAAAAAATCAATAATTAAATTCAAATAAAATTAACAGATTCTATTTGTAATTAAATTAAGGACACATGTCGTAGTGTGTGTTTAGATTACTGGTGATAAAATGAGGTATATTTAAATTACTCGTAGGCTTAAAATTAGAAAATTTCTTTAAAAAATTACTTCATTTTATTGTAAAATTATTTTTTTTAATCGAAAATATATTGCATTTCTAGATAATATTTTTCTCTTATTGTTTTCCTAGCGGATTCCTTTTGATGGGTAAGATACATTAAAAAAATGATCTTTCGATTATGTAATTATTTTTGTCTGAGTTTCATAGATTAAAGTTAGATAAATTTTTTAAAGAATTTCTTCAATACTCCATCTCATTTTGACTTGCAGCGTTGAGAAAGTATACAATGTACCAATCTACTTGAAAAATAGCAGTTAAGTCCATGTTCTGCCAAGATGAGGATTTTGAACCTAAATAAATTTCACGTGCATCGCTCCCGTCCAGGAAATGCCAGACACAAATACTTGATCAGGGCAACTCAGCTATGGCGGCCGTTGCACCTGTATCAAACGGACGAGGCGTGTCCGGAAACTAAGTACCATTTTGCTCTACCTCAACCACAGTGGTGGTTTGGTAATTTCACACTTGCTCTCCCGTTTTAGTCCCCCCCCACACACAGTGACGCTATTATAGCCAGATTGTGTTGTATTTACACGTGTTAGTGAGCGTTCAAAATGTTTAAGACCCCTTTCGTGACGAAGGATGCAAATGTGTGCGTACCGCCAGAACCGGAGGTTTCTATCGCGAGTGTCACTGAGAGGCCTGAGGGTTTTGTGTAGTTAAGCCTAAATCCATAAAAATACCGAAATATAAAAGTGTTGTTCAATATTGTTCTCTGTATATTATACTAACGGGATATGCTTTATATATTTCGTATTAATATACTTTATTTATTTCAGCCACTTTCTGTTTTTAAACATAAGTACGAGTTTTTAAACATTTTATTGAAAGCATTTCTAAAAGTCGACCTTGTAGAAAAAAGTAAGAAAAAAAAAGACAAATTTTGTCTACCAGATATAATTATCCATAAAAAACTAGACTGAAAACCCAAATCAAATGCTTTAGCGAAAATAAATCTCTCATCTTCACTATAAAAGTCCATATGATCACTTCAAAAGCAGTCATAAAGCACTCAATTCGGAAACATTCCTTTTTCCCCTTATGCTTATAAAACAAAAGCCACGTGTAAGTGAGTAATAATTCTCTCATTTTGAGTAGAAGGTCAGATCTCCATGTATCTCAAATCTTATGGACATAAAATGACATATTTGGCTAAAAAGCTTAAAAAGCGTTCCAGATCCCTGGTTCACCGGTGAGTTGCTAGGCAAGTGAGGAAGAAATACGCTGGCGCAGGGACGCGATACTCGTCTCCTTGCGGCCTTTCGTGCCGGCGCACGGGTGCGACGTTCGTCCAGAAGGGGTTAAGACGATTACTGATCCCTCTGCCTGTGAATTGCGTTCTGTGATCCGTTTTTGAGCCCAATAATTGTTAAGTTAGTTGAAATTCTTTGTCAACTTTTAGAGATTTATGGTGAAAATGTAATGAATGATGAAACTTACTGACAGTGGGCTCGACAGTTCATTGATAGACACATCAATATTCATGACGAAACAAAGAGTGGGCGTTGTCTTCATTTGTTCATGGTGATTTAGTTGAAAAAGTGAATAAGAAAATTTGTAAATACAGACGTTTCACAATAACATTACTCTGTAATGAACTTCCACAAATTTTAAAAACTGTTCACTATGGACATGGTTCTTTAAAGAGGCAAAAAACAAGTTGATTTCCAGATATGAAAAAAATGTATGAATAATAATGGTAAGTATGTAGAAAACTGTTTTCCGACATGCTCATTCATATAAAAATAAATTTTTGTTTTGAAAAATGGTTTTTAGGCGAGACTTTCCAAACCGGTACTAGTTTCTAGACACACGTCATACATATCCTAATTTTACGGAGTATAACTGAGAAAAAATAAAAATAAAATAGAAACAATTTACATTATCATTACCATTAACGTAATCGTTCAGGAAAGTAAATGCTTATGGATTAAAAATTCTTTGAAATTTCATGAGTGTTACAATAAAAACAGAAAACTTAAAATTGAATTTCAAGTTGCTATTCTAACTGATTCTGCAATAGACAACTGTTGAATTGTTTCCAATTGTGACCCTGTAGTTGAGGATCTGAAGTTTTATTTACTAAATGAGAAAAAGTCCGCTGTTCTGATCCCATTTATTTCAATTACATTGATTGCAAAAGACACTAAAGGGAGGGGAACTCTGACATCTTTACTGCTCTATCTCTTTTCACATGACCCTCTGTTTCACCATTTGAAACAGCGTTTAAGTTCCCTTTCCAATAAGGCAAACGGGAAAGATTCTTGCGTTTCCTTCAAGGAATTCAATTTCCTTTGATCGCATTAATTCACGTTGAACACAATTTCCGGTTGTAAAGCAGTCATGAAAGGACATTGGTCAAGGTGTCTGGACGATAGCACGGCTATTCTTCAGGAACAGTACGGGGAGAAGGCTAATTATCTGGATGGATAGGAAATTCTTATATACTGTTGTTTCTTTTACGTCAATTATTTTTGACATTCTATTCAGGCTCATAGGAAAAACAAGGCTTAGAAACCAGTTCTTAAGTTCCTTTTATGGTGGCATTAATGGCACGTCTCCATCATAAATGCATTTTTTAAAATTCTGTCAAGATTAATCTATTATCGAAAAAATAGCTAAGAACGTTTTTCTAAAATTTATTTCTAGAATTTGTGCAAATTTGCTTCTTCAAAAGCCTTAAACTTTCAGGAAACCTGAATAATGTATTTGTTTTTTTAATCAAAAGTTAGTAAATTTGACTTTTTCTGAATTTTAATTCTATTTATTTTTTTTAAAATGCCAACACGTTAGTTATTTCCAAATAGTAGATTGTTTAGCAGTCTTTATTCCTCTGTAAATAAAAATTGATTGAATTAAATCTTATTGCAATTTTTGTATGGGGAATCGTATATTTATTGCCTTAAGAGCATTAAAATGAGGGCGTAATTGAAAAAAAAGGTCTCTCTTTATAAAATATGTGCAACTTCATAAAACTAAATCTGTGTATATAATATTTATCTGTAACTTTTATGCAAAACGAAATGCATGCGAAATATTTTTGTTTTAATGCAAAACAAAAAAAAAATGGCGAAAGTAATAAAATTTCATAAAAGGAAACACACACAACGTTATGAACGTTAGTCATAATTTAAGTGTGAAATGATTCCATACATTCTGAACATACTGATTCTTCACATTTTTTAGTCTTACGCAATTTGTATTGTGACATTTTTGATGATTTTTCAGTTCCTTTTTTTAGAAATAATTACCTATATCCTCCCGTCTGATTTCGGGAAAAATTTTAGTTCATCTTTTGAACTTTTCAAGTAGTTGTTTACAAACAGAACGGTTTGGACGACGATATTGATTACATTCAACAGAATTTGAACATTCTTTTACAATTCTTAATGGTCTATGTCAGTCACTCTCACTTATCAGGTAATATTTACAAATCTTCA
>BMAO01009749.1:0-18552 GCA_019973975.1 Trichonephila clavata | reverse complement strand
TTATACTTTCTGTTCTTTTTTCAGCATACAACTATTTTTAAAAATGCTACAGTTTCGTTTCCGGGAAAAAACTATCTTTCTTTAAAGAATTTTATAGAAAAAAAAAACAACTATTTTTTTTTACAAACAGTGCTGTTTGCATATTTTATGCTTTTTCCCCATATGAATCAATATCGTTGCGTTATATAAAATGATTTTTAAATCTTTCAGAATCAGTGAATTAAAAAATAAAAAGCCGAAAACTTATTTGAACGAATTTTAATAAAACACTCAAAATACTTAAATCGATCATTTAATAAATTCTTCATTCGTAAAGATAATTGCATGAAACTATTTTTCCGTGTGTCGAACATTTCAAAAAAATCCTCACAATTTTACTTCAAGATTTAAAATAGTAGTGAAATTTGTAATTTTAAAATTTCTACTTTCTGTCTTTTTTCAGCATACAAATATTTTAAAAAAACTACCATTTAGTTTCCGGGAAATAAAAAATTGCAACGAAAGAATTGGAAAGTGAGTGGGTGATTTTAAAATTCACCCTGTTTGCCTATTCGAAAATTTTTGGTGACGGACCTCGAAATTTTCAACCATTCTCAAGTGACGAGGACGACACGTGAGCCTTCACCCATCTTTAAGAATTACCACACCACACCACGCAAGAACAAATTTCGAAAAGGGAGTTTTTATGACATGTTAAAGAAATCACTCACATCGCACGCACACCACACACCACACACAAGTGCTATCGGCCTGAGGGAAACACGAAATTTCCATGAGGGTGAAGTTATTCACTCGGTAAAAGCCCGTGCAACGCCGGGCTTAGCGGAGAGGAAAGAAACAAAGAAATCAAAGTAATTTCGGAAAATAATATTGGAAGTGCTGAATTTGTGAAGTTGAGTGAATATTAACGTCCCACTGTTCAGCAACACGAGGCATTTTAGGGACGGTCCGCGTTATTTTGAACCATGGTCAAGTGACGCGGACGACACCTGAGCTGGCACCCCCCTCTCCTAACTACCACACCACACCAACGGAAGGACGTTTGAGCTCTCGATTTATTTTACGTGCATCCGGCCCCTACACGGTGGGTCTTTCAGTGGTACTAGGATCGAGAATTTGTGAAGAGAAGGGAAAATTTTAAGCAACAAAGCCATGGCACGCACTCACGGGTCAAGCACTCACATCGTACGCGTAAAACCCCACAAAAGTGTTGGCGTTAGAATAAAAGGAGGAAATTAACATGGGATTAAGTGATATCCTCGGTATAAGCCCGTGCAACGCCGGCCATGAAAGCTAGTTTACAATATTAAAATTCGAAGGTAAACAAACGTAATCTATCTATCTATCTATGTGCGTCTATCTTCTCACGAAACGCACCACGCAGAAAGTCGCGGAAGGTACCAAAAGATCGGGAATTTTCCGGGGAAGCCGTATTGCCCATTTTATATTCCGATATTGTAATCAGTTAAAAAGATATTAAATAAAAACCTTAAAAAGCCTAATTGTTTAACTCCTGCCGGTTGTTTACTTGGCGGAACTTCCCTTCCGTTTCGGCCGAGCGGTAATCTTACGTTTTCCACCATATTAAAATTGTCATCTAATTTTCAGTGTCGAAATGAGACAAAAAATAATTACAGAATCGGAAAGATCATTTATTTCGCCAAGACACGGTATAATTTGTTTTGTAAGATAACGATATTTTCTATTTTTTTCGAATTTATTAAAATAGTGCTAAAACTGATGCGTTTTTATGAAAATTATTTCTAAATCGTTGGGTATGAATTACTTTTCGTGTTATTAAATCGATATTCTACACTAATTAACTTCAAGCCTTTCTCTTTTAGATCCATTCATTTAAAAAATAAAATTCCCAAAACTTTTTTTTAAAGAATTTTTAAAAGTAGTCTTAATTTTTACTTCACATTGAATAACTTCGTCATTTATGAAGATAATCTCACAAAACCTTTTTTCCGTGTGTACAGTAATATTATCCGTAACATATACGAAGATTGAAAAAATTGCTTCAAAATTACGGATTTAAAAAAAAAGTGTGATTTTCGTAAACTTATGTTTTTCTGAGAAATAAATTAAAAAGTAGTAAATTGTACATTTTTTATTTCAAAGTACGTTATTTTTGCAAATAGTTGGTGATGTTTGAGAGCATTAACGTAAAAATTATGCCCTTAAAATGAAGGTAATGATTTTTAAAATAATTTAAAATACGCGATTTTACATTTCGCCAAACATTGGCCTCGAAAATTAGCTTTGCGCCAAAGACATTTGACCTGTTTCGCCTTCGACCGAATCTAACTCAAGGGTTACACTAAAAAAATTCTGCCTTAAACAGGGGGAACTTTGGCGAGTAAAAAAAAAAGAAATGCGAGTGAAAGAATTATTTTTTTGTCAATTTTCTTTATATAATTTTCAAAATTAAATAACTATATATGTCAGATTAAGATGATAAAATGCATTCAATGCATTTCTGAGATTCATTTAAAATATTTATCAGTATCGAAATTTTTGTTCTCTTTCATAAAACTTATAGTTTACTTTAAAATAATGCCTAATGTATATATTTTTTTTGACATATAATTTCATAATAAAATCGAAGAATTTGCCCATTTCGAAATTTTTTTTTTGGAAATAGTCAGTTAAATAGGTATAAATTCCTTAGAAAAAAAAAGCTATGTTCGTATTTTATATTCTTTATTATTAATTGCTTCTTTTTAAAAATATCAAAAATCAATAAATTTTTTGCAATACATTTAAATGTAATCTTCAATCGAAATCTTTCAATCGTTATGTGAATATCCTGTGGATCCCCTCAATTAAAAATTAAATTCAATTTGAACCTCCCATTCATTAGTATTGCCTATTTTCACTTCTGCGGCAGGGCTGGGTAGCGTGGTTGGCTAGAGCGCCGCTTTCGCCCTTCCTCTAAGTGTCTGATTCTTATTTTCTGGGTTCAAATCTAGAGGATTCCATTTTGTTCATTTCTGCTTATTTTTCCCACCCCGTAAATTAATTCTCTCTTCTTCAATGATTGAATTCGTTTGCTGCATCCCCACTGATCTGAAATTTACTTCATTTTCAGTGCTGCCATTATGTAAGCAAATGGTATGTCACAATTAATTGCTAAATGAGCAATTTTAATCAATTTTATTAGAAAATAATTAATAAGTTAGTTTTTTATAATATACTTTTTTTCGCAGATACGTGTTTAAATAATTTAATTAAAACAGAGTGGAATGAAAAACTAGAAAATTAAAATTAAAAAAATTAAATGTTTTTATCAAATAGTATTATTTTCTTTTTGAATGTTTTCTTCAGTGAAATTTTTTTAAATTTAAAATGCATTCAATGCATTTCTGATATTCATTAAAAATATTTATCAGTATCGAAATTTTGGTTCTCTTTCATAAAACTTATAGTTTACTTTAAAATAATGCGTAATTGCATGAAACTTTTTTCCCCGTGTCGAATATTTCAAAAAATTCTCACAATTTTACTTCAAGAATTAAAATAGTAGTGAAATTTTGTTATTTGAAAAATTTATACTTACTGTTCTTTTTTCAGCATACAACTATTTTTAAAAATGCTACAGTTTCGTTTTCGGGAAAAAACTATCTTTCTTTAAAGAATTTTATAGAAAAAAAAACAACTATTTTTTTTACAAAACAATGCTGATTTGCATATTTTATGCTTTTCCCCCATATGAATCAATATCGTTGCGTTTATATAAAACTGATTTTTAAATCTTTCAGAATCAGTGAATTAAAAAATAAAAAGCCGAAAACTTATTTGAACGAATTTTAATAAAACACTCAAAATACTTAAATCGATCATTTAATAAATTCTTCATTCGTAAAGATAATTGCATGAAACTATTTTTCCGTGTGTCGAACATTTCAAAAAATCCTCACAATTTTACTTCAAGATTTAAAATAGTAGTGAAATTTTGTAATTTTAAAAATTTCTACTTTCTGTCTTTTTTTCAGCATACAAATATTTTTAAAAAAACTACCATTTAGTTTCCGGGAAATAAAAAATTGCAACGAAAGAATTGGAAAGTGAGTGGGTGATTTTAAAATTCACCCTGTTTGCCTATTCGAAAATTTTTGGTGACGGACCTCGAATTTTTCAACCATTCTCAAGTGACGAGGACGACACCTGAGCCTTCACCCATCTTTAAGAAATACCACACCACACCACGCAAGAACAAATTTCGAAAAAGGGAGTTTTTATGACATTGTTAAAGAAATCACTCACATCGCACGCACACACACACACACACAAGTGCTATCGGCCTCAGGGAAACACGAAATTTCCATGAGGGTGAAGTTATTCACTCGGTAAAAGCCCGTGCAACGCCGGGCTTAGCGGAGAGGAAAGAAACAAAGAAATCAAAGTAATTTCGGAAAATAATATTGGAAGTGCTGAATTTGTGAAGTTGAGTGAATATTAACGTCCCACTGTTCAGCAACACGAGGCATTTTAGGGACGGTCCGCGTTATTTTGAACCATGGTCAAGTGACGCGGACGACACCTGAGCTGGCACCCCCTCTCCTAACTACCACACCACACCAACGGAAGGACGTTTGAGCTCTCGATTTATTTTACGTGCATCCGGCCCCTACACGGTGGGTCTTCAGTGGTACTAGGATCGAGAATTTGTGAAGAGAAGGGAAAATTTTAAGCAACAAAGCCATGGCACGCACTCACGGGTCAAGCACTCACATCGTACGCGTAAAACCCCACAAAAGTGTTGGCGTTAGAATAAAAGGAGGAAATTAACATGGGGATTAAGTGATATCCTCGGTATAAGCCCGTGCAACGCCGGGCCATGAAAGCTAGTTTACAATATTAAAATTCGAAGGTAAACAAACGTATCTATCTATCTATCTATGTGCGTCTATCTTCTCACGAAACGCACCACGCAGAAAGTCGCGGAAGGTACCAAAAGATCGGGAATTTTCCGGGGAAGCCGTATTGCCCATTTATATTCCGATATTGTAATCAGTTAAAAAGATATTAAATAAAAACCTTAAAAAGCCTAATTGTTTTACTCCTGCCGGTTGTTTACTTGGCGGAACTTCCCTTCCGTTTCGGCCGAGCGGTAATCTTACGTTTTCCACCATATTAAAATTGTCATCTAATTTTCAGTGTCGAAATGAGACAAAAAATAATTACAGAATCGGAAAGATCATTTATTTCGCCAAGACACGGTATAATTTGTTTTGTAAGATAACGATATTTTCTATTTTTTTCGAATTTATTAAAATAGTGCTAAAACTGATGCGTTTTATGAAAATTATTTCTAAATCGTTGGGTATGAATTACTTTTCGTGTTATTAAATCGATATTCTACACTAATTAACTTCAAGCCTTTCTCTTTTAGATCCATTCATTTAAAAAATAAAATTCCCAAAACTTTTTTTTTAAAGAATTTTTAAAAAGTAGTCTTAATTTTTACTTCACATTGAATAACTTCGTCATTTATGAAGATAATCTCACAAAACCTTTTTTCCGTGTGTACAGTAATATTATCCGTAACATATACGAAGATTGAAAAAATTGCTTCAAAATTACGGATTTAAAAAAAAAAGTGTGATTTTCGTAAACTTATGTTTTTCTGAGAAATAAATTAAAAAGTAGTAAATTGTACATTTTTTATTTCAAAGTACGTTATTTTTGCAAATAGTTGGTGATGTTTGAGAGCATTAACGTAAAAATTATGCCCTTAAAATGAAGGTAATGATTTTTAAAATAATTTAAAATACGCGATTTTACATTTCGCCAAACATTGGCCTCGAAAATTAGCTTTGCGCCAAAGACATTTGACCTGTTTCGCCTTCGACCGAATCTAACTCAAGGGTTACACTAAAAAAATTCTGCCTTAAACAGGGGGAACTTTGGCGAGTAAAAAAAAAAAGAAATGCGAGTGAAAGAATTATTTTTTTGTCAATTTTCTTTATATAATTTTCAAAATTAAATAACTATATATGTCAGATTAAGATGATAAAATGCATTCAATGCATTTCTGAGATTCATTTAAAATATTTATCAGTATCGAAATTTTTGTTCTCTTTCATAAAACTTATAGTTTACTTTAAAATAATGCCTAATGTATATATTTTTTTTGACATATAATTTCATAATAAAATCGAAGAATTTGCCCATTTCGAAATTTTTTTTTTGGAAATAGTCAGTTAAATAGGTATAAATTCCTTAGAAAAAAAAAGCTATGTTCGTATATATTTTATATTCTTTATTATTAATTGCTTCTTTTTAAAAATATCAAAAATCAATAAATTTTTTGCAATACATTTAAATGTAATCTTCAATCGAAATCTTTCAATCGTTATGTGAATATCCTGTGGATCCCCTCAATTAAAAATTAAATTCAATTTGAACCTCCCATTCATTAGTATTGCCTATTTTCACTTCTGCGGCAGGGCTGGGTAGCGTGGTTGGCTAGAGCGCCGCTTTCGCCCTTCCTCTAAGTGTCTGATTCTTATTTTCTGGGTTCAAATCTAGAGGATTCCATTTTGTTCATTTCTGCTTATTTTTCCCACCCCGTAAATTAATTCTCTCTTCTTCAATGATTGAATTCGTTTGCTGCATCCCCACTGATCTGAAATTTACTTCATTTTCAGTGCTGCCATTATGTAAGCAAATGGTATGTCACAATTAATTGCTAAATGAGCAATTTTAATCAATTTTATTAGAAAATAATTAATAAGTTAGTTTTTTATAATATACTTTTTTTCGCAGATACGTGTTTAAATAATTTAATTAAAAGAGAGTGGAATGAAAAACTAGAAAATTAAAATTAAAAAAATTAAATGTTTTTATCAAATAGTATTATTTTCTTTTTGAATGTTTTCTTCAGTGAAATTTTTTTAAATTTAAAATGCATTCAATGCATTTCTGATATTCATTAAAAATATTTATCAGTATCGAAATTTTGGTTCTCTTTCATAAAACTTATAGTTTACTTTAAAATAATGCGTAATTGCATGAAACTTTTTTCCCCGTGTCGAATATTTCAAAAAATTCTCACAATTTTACTTCAAGAATTAAAATAGTAGTGAAATTTTGTTATTTGAAAAATTTATACTTTCTGTTCTTTTTTCAGCATACAACTATTTTTAAAAATGCTACAGTTTCGTTTCCGGGAAAAAACTATCTTTCTTTAAAGAATTTTATAGAAAAAAAAACAACTATTTTTTTTTACAAAACAGTGCTGTTTTGCATATTTTATGCTTTTTCCCCATATGAATCAATATCGTTGCGTTTATATAAAAATGATTTTTAAATCTTTCAGAATCAGTGAATTAAAAAATAAAAAGCCGAAAACTTATTTGAACGAATTTTAATAAAACACTCAAAATACTTAAATCGATCATTTAATAAATTCTTCATTCGTAAAGATAATTGCATGAAACTATTTTTCCGTGTGTCGAACATTTCAAAAAATCCTCACAATTTTACTTCAAGATTTAAAATAGTAGTGAAATTTTGTAATTTTAAAAATTTCTACTTTCTGTCTTTTTTTCAGCATACAAATATTTTTAAAAAAACTACCATTTAGTTTCCGGGAAATAAAAAATTGCAACGAAAGAATTGGAAAGTGAGTGGGTGATTTTAAAATTCACCCTGTTTGCCTATTCGAAAATTTTTGGTGACGGACCTCGAAATTTTCAACCATTCTCAAGTGACGAGGACGACACCTGAGCCTTCACCCATCTTTAAGAATTACCACACCACACCACGCAAGAACAAATTTCGAAAAAGGGAGTTTTTATGACATTGTTAAAGAAATCACTCACATCGCACGCACACACACACACACACACAAGTGCTATCGGCCTGAGGGAAACACGAAATTTCCATGAGGGTGAAGTTATTCACTCGGTAAAAGCCCGTGCAACGCCGGGCTTAGCGGAGAGGAAAGAAACAAAGAAATCAAAGTAATTTCGGAAAATAATATTGGAAGTGCTGAATTTGTGAAGTTGAGTGAATATTAACGTCCCACTGTTCAGCAACACGAGGCATTTTAGGGACGGTCCGCGTTATTTTGAACCATGGTCAAGTGACGCGGACGACACCTGAGCTGGCACCCCCCTCTCCTAACTACCACACCACACCAACGGAAGGACGTTTGAGCTCTCGATTTATTTTACGTGCATCCGGCCCCTACACGGTGGGTCTTCAGTGGTACTAGGATCGAGAATTTGTGAAGAGAAGGGAAAATTTTAAGCAACAAAGCCATGGCACGCACTCACGGGTCAAGCACTCACATCGTACGCGTAAAACCCCACAAAAGTGTTGGCGTTAGAATAAAAGGAGGAAATTAACATGGGGATTAAGTGATATCCTCGGTATAAGCCCGTGCAACGCCGGGCCATGAAAGCTAGTTTACAATATTAAAATTCGAAGGTAAACAAACGTATCTATCTATCTATCTATGTGCGTCTATCTTCTCACGAAACGCACCACGCAGAAAGTCGCGGAAGGTACCAAAAGATCGGGAATTTTCCGGGAAGCCGTATTGCCCATTTATATTCCGATATTGTAATCAGTTAAAAAGATATTAAATAAAAACCTTAAAAAGCCTAATTGTTTTACTCCTGCCGGTTGTTTACTTGGCGGAACTTCCCTTCCGTTTCGGCCGAGCGGTAATCTTACGTTTTCCACCATATTAAAATTGTCATCTAATTTTCAGTGTCGAAATGAGACAAAAAATAATTACAGAATCGGAAAGATCATTTATTTCGCCAAGACACGGTATAATTTGTTTTGTAAGATAACGATATTTTCTATTTTTTTCGAATTTATTAAAATAGTGCTAAAACTGATGCGTTTTATGAAAATTATTTCTAAATCGTTGGGTATGAATTACTTTTCGTGTTATTAAATCGATATTCTACACTAATTAACTTCAAGCCTTTCTCTTTTAGATCCATTCATTTAAAAAATAAAATTCCCAAAACTTTTTTTTTAAAGAATTTTTAAAAAGTAGTCTTAATTTTTACTTCACATTGAATAACTTCGTCATTTATGAAGATAATCTCACAAAACCTTTTTTCCGTGTGTACAGTAATATTATCCGTAACATATACGAAGATTGAAAAAATTGCTTCAAAATTACGGATTTAAAAAAAAAAGTGTGATTTTCGTAAACTTATGTTTTTCTGAGAAATAAATTAAAAAGTAGTAAATTGTACATTTTTTATTTCAAAGTACGTTATTTTTGCAAATAGTTGGTGATGTTTGAGAGCATTAACGTAAAAATTATGCCCTTAAAATGAAGGTAATGATTTTTAAAATAATTTAAAATACGCGATTTTACATTTCGCCAAACATTGGCCTCGAAAATTAGCTTTGCGCCAAAGACATTTGACCTGTTTCGCCTTCGACCGAATCTAACTCAAGGGTTACACTAAAAAAATTCTGCCTTAAACAGGGGGAACTTTGGCGAGTAAAAAAAAAAAGAAATGCGAGTGAAAGAATTATTTTTTTGTCAATTTTCTTTATATAATTTTCAAAATTAAATAACTATATATGTCAGATTAAGATGATAAAATGCATTCAATGCATTTCTGAGATTCATTTAAAATATTTATCAGTATCGAAATTTTTGTTCTCTTTCATAAAACTTATAGTTTACTTTAAAATAATGCCTAATGTATATATTTTTTTTGACATATAATTTCATAATAAAATCGAAGAATTTGTCCATTTCGAAATTTTTTTTTTTGGAAATAGTCAGTTAAATAGGTATAAATTCCTTAGAAAAAAAAAGCTATGTTCGTATATTTTATATTCTTTATTATTAATTGCTTCTTTTTAAAAATATCAAAAATCAATAAATTTTTTGCAATACATTTAAATGTAATCTTCAATCGAAATCTTTCAATCGTTATGTGAATATCCTGTGGATCCCCTCAATTAAAAATTAAATTCAATTTGAACCTCCCATTCATTAGTATTGCCTATTTTCACTTCTGCGGCAGGGCTGGGTAGCGTGGTTGGCTAGAGCGCCGCTTTCGCCCTTCCTCTAAGTGTCTGATTCTTATTTTCTGGGTTCAAATCTAGAGGATTCCATTTTGTTCATTTCTGCTTATTTTTCCCACCCCGTAAATTAATTCTCTCTTCTTCAATGATTGAATTCGTTTGCTGCATCCCCACTGATCTGAAATTTACTTCATTTTCAGTGCTGCCATTATGTAAGCAAATGGTATGTCACAATTAATTGCTAAATGAGCAATTTTAATCAATTTTATTAGAAAATAATTAATAAGTTAGTTTTTTATAATATACTTTTTTTCGCAGATACGTGTTTAAATAATTTAATTAAAACAGAGTGGAATGAAAAACTAGAAAATTAAAATTAAAAAAATTAAATGTTTTTATCAAATAGTATTATTTTCTTTTTGAATGTTTTCTTCAGTGAAATTTTTTTAAATTTAAAATGCATTCAATGCATTTCTGATATTCATTAAAAATATTTATCAGTATCGAAATTTTGGTTCTCTTTCATAAAACTTATAGTTTACTTTAAAATAATGCGTAATTGCATGAAACTTTTTTCCCCGTGTCGAATATTTCAAAAAATTCTCACAATTTTACTTCAAGAATTAAAATAGTAGTGAAATTTTGTTATTTGAAAAATTTATACTTACTGTTCTTTTTTCAGCATACAACTATTTTTAAAAATGCTACAGTTTCGTTTTCGGGAAAAAACTATCTTTCTTTAAAGAATTTTATAGAAAAAAAAACAACTATTTTTTTTTACAAAACAATGCTGTTTTGCATATTTTATGCTTTTCCCCCATATGAATCAATATCGTTGCGTTTATATAAAACTGATTTTTAAATCTTTCAGAATCAGTGAATTAAAAAATAAAAAGCCGAAAACTTATTTGAACGAATTTTAATAAAACACTCAAAATACTTAAATCGATCATTTAATAAATTCTTCATTCGTAAAGATAATTGCATGAAACTATTTTTCCGTGTGTCGAACATTTCAAAAAATCCTCACAATTTTACTTCAAGATTTAAAATAGTAGTGAAATTTTGTAATTTTAAAAATTTCTACTTTCTGTCTTTTTTTCAGCATACAAATATTTTTAAAAAAACTACCATTTAGTTTCCGGGAAATAAAAAATTGCAACGAAAGAATTGGAAAGTGAGTGGGTGATTTTAAAATTCACCCTGTTTGCCTATTCGAAAATTTTTGGTGACGGACCTCGAAATTTTCAACCATTCTCAAGTGACGAGGACGACACCTGAGCCTTCACCCATCTTTAAGAATTACCACACCACACCACGCAAGAACAAATTTCGAAAAAGGGAGTTTTTATGACATTGTTAAAGAAATCACTCACATCGCACGCACACACACACACACACACAAGTGCTATCGGCCTGAGGGAAACACGAAATTTCCATGAGGGTGAAGTTATTCACTCGGTAAAAGCCCGTGCAACGCCGGGCTTAGCGGAGAGGAAAGAAACAAAGAAATCAAAGTAATTTCGGAAAATAATATTGGAAGTGCTGAATTTGTGAAGTTGAGTGAATATTAACGTCCCACTGTTCAGCAACACGAGGCATTTTAGGGACGGTCCGCGTTATTTTGAACCATGGTCAAGTGACGCGGACGACACCTGAGCTGGCACCCCCCTCTCCTAACTACCACACCACACCAACGGAAGGACGTTTGAGCTCTCGATTTATTTTACGTGCATCCGGCCCCTACACGGTGGGTCTTCAGTGGTACTAGGATCGAGAATTTGTGAAGAGAAGGGAAAATTTTAAGCAACAAAGCCATGGCACGCACTCACGGGTCAAGCACTCACATCGTACGCGTAAAACCCCACAAAAGTGTTGGCGTTAGAATAAAAGGAGGAAATTAACATGGGGATTAAGTGATATCCTCGGTATAAGCCCGTGCAACGCCGGGCCATGAAAGCTAGTTTACAATATTAAAATTCGAAGGTAAACAAACGTATCTATCTATCTATCTATGTGCGTCTATCTTCTCACGAAACGCACCACGCAGAAAGTCGCGGAAGGTACCAAAAGATCGGGAATTTTCCGGGAAGCCGTATTGCCCATTTATATTCCGATATTGTAATCAGTTAAAAAGATATTAAATAAAAACCTTAAAAAGCCTAATTGTTTTACTCCTGCCGGTTGTTTACTTGGCGGAACTTCCCTTCCGTTTCGGCCGAGCGGTAATCTTACGTTTTCCACCATATTAAAATTGTCATCTAATTTTCAGTGTCGAAATGAGACAAAAAATAATTACAGAATCGGAAAGATCATTTATTTCGCCAAGACATGGTATAATTTGTTTTGTAAGATAACGATATTTTCTATTTTTTTCGAATTTATTAAAATAGTGCTAAAACTGATGCGTTTTATGAAAATTATTTCTAAATCGTTGGGTATGAATTACTTTTCGTGTTATTAAATCGATATTCTACACTAATTAACTTCAAGCCTTTCTCTTTTAGATCCATTCATTTAAAAAATAAAATTCCCAAAACTTTTTTTTTAAAGAATTTTTAAAAAGTAGTCTTAATTTTTACTTCACATTGAATAACTTCGTCATTTATGAAGATAATCTCACAAAACCTTTTTTCCGTGTGTACAGTAATATTATCCGTAACATATACGAAGATTGAAAAAATTGCTTCAAAATTACGGATTTAAAAAAAAAAGTGTGATTTTCGTAAACTTATGTTTTTCTGAGAAATAAATTAAAAAGTAGTAAATTGTACATTTTTTATTTCAAAGTACGTTATTTTTGCAAATAGTTGGTGATGTTTGAGAGCATTAACGTAAAAATTATGCCCTTAAAATGAAGGTAATGATTTTTAAAATAATTTAAAATACGCGATTTTACATTTCGCCAAACATTGGCCTCGAAAATTAGCTTTGCGCCAAAGACATTTGACCTGTTTCGCCTTCGACCGAATCTAACTCAAGGGTTACACTAAAAAAATTCTGCCTTAAACAGGGGGAACTTTGGCGAGTAAAAAAAAAAAGAAATGCGAGTGAAAGAATTATTTTTTTGTCAATTTTCTTTATATAATTTTCAAAATTAAATAACTATATATGTCAGATTAAGATGATAAAATGCATTCAATGCATTTCTGAGATTCATGTTAAAAATTTATCAGTATCGAAATTTTTGTTCTCTTTCATAAAACTTATAGTTTACTTTAAAATAATGCCTAATGTATATATTTTTTTTGACATATAATTTCATAATAAAATCGAAGAATTTGCCCATTTCGAAATTTTTTTTTTTGGAAATAGTCAGTTAAATAGGTATAAATTCCTTAGAAAAAAAAAGCTATGTTCGTATTTTATATTCTTTATTATTAATTGCTTCTTTTTAAAAATATCAAAAATCAATAAATTTTTTGCAATACATTTAAATGTAATCTTCAATCGAAATCTTTCAATCGTTATGTGAATATCCTGTGGATCCCCTCAATTAAAAATTAAATTCAATTTGAACCTCCCATTCATTAGTATTGCCTATTTTCACTTCTGCGGCAGGGCTGGGTAGCGTGGTTGGCTAGAGCGCCGCTTTCGCCCTTCCTCTAAGTGTCTGATTCTTATTTTCTGGGTTCAAATCTAGAGGATTCCATTTTGTTCATTTCTGCTTATTTTTCCCACCCCGTAAATTAATTCTCTCTTCTTCAATGATTGAATTCGTTTGCTGCATCCCCACTGATCTGAAATTTACTTCATTTTCAGTGCTGCCATTATGTAAGCAAATGGTATGTCACAATTAATTGCTAAATGAGCAATTTTAATCAATTTTATTAGAAAATAATTAATAAGTTAGTTTTTTATAATATACTTTTTTTCGCAGATACGTGTTTAAATAATTTAATTAAAACAGAGTGGAATGAAAAACTAGAAAATTAAAATTAAAAAAATTAAATGTTTTTATCAAATAGTATTATTTTCTTTTTGAATGTTTTCTTCAGTGAAATTTTTTTAAATTTAAAATGCATTCAATGCATTTCTGATATTCATTTATTTAAAATATTTATCAGTATCGAAATTTTGGTTCTCTTTCATAAAACTTATAGTTTACTTTAAAATAATGCGTAATTGCATGAAACTTTTTTCCCCGTGTCGAATATTTCAAAAAATTCTCACAATTTTACTTCAAGAATTAAAATAGTAGTGAAATTTTGTTATTTGAAAAATTTATACTTTCTGTTCTTTTTTCAGCATACAACTATTTTTAAAAATGCTACAGTTTCGTTTTCGGGAAAAAACTATCTTTCTTTAAAGAATTTTATAGAAAAAAAAACAACTATTTTTTTTTACAAAACAATGCTGTTTTGCATATTTTATGCTTTTTCCCCATATGAATCAATATCGTTGCGTTTATATAAAAATGATTTTTAAATCTTTCAGAATCAGTGAATTAAAAAATAAAAAGCCGAAAACTTATTTGAACGAATTTTAATAAAACACTCAAAATACTTAAATCGATCATTTAATAAATTCTTCATTCGTAAAGATAATTGCATGAAACTATTTTTCCGTGTGTCGAACATTTCAAAAAATCCTCACAATTTTACTTCAAGATTTAAAATAGTAGTGAAATTTTGTAATTTTAAAAATTTCTACTTTCTGTCTTTTTTTTCAGCATACAAATATTTTTAAAAAAACTACCATTTAGTTTCCGGGAAATAAAAAATTGCAACGAAAGAATTGGAAAGTGAGTGGGTGATTTTAAAATTCACCCTGTTTGCCTATTCGAAAATTTTTGGTGACGGACCTCGAAATTTTCAACCATTCTCAAGTGACGAGGACGACACCTGAGCCTTCACCCATCTTTAAGAATTACCACACCACACCACGCAAGAACAAATTTCGAAAAAGGGAGTTTTTATGACATTGTTAAAGAAATCACTCACATCGCACGCACACACACACACACACACACAAGTGCTATCGGCCTGAGGGAAACACGAAATTTCCATGAGGGTGAAGTTATTCACTCGGTAAAAGCCCGTGCAACGCCGGGCTTAGCGGAGAGGAAAGAAACAAAGAAATCAAAGTAATTTCGGAAAATAATATTGGAAGTGCTGAATTTGTGAAGTTGAGTGAATATTAACGTCCCACTGTTCAGCAACACGAGGCATTTTAGGGACGGTCCGCGTTATTTTGAACCATGGTCAAGTGACGCGGACGACACCTGAGCTGGCACCCCCCTCTCCTAACTACCACACCACACCAACGGAAGGACGTTTGAGCTCTCGATTTATTTTACGTGCATCCGGCCCCTACACGGTGGGTCTTCAGTGGTACTAGGATCGAGAATTTGTGAAGAGAAGGGAAAATTTTAAGCAACAAAGCCATGGCACGCACTCACGGGTCAAGCACTCACATCGTACGCGTAAAACCCCACAAAAGTGTTGGCGTTAGAATAAAAGGAGGAAATTAACATGGGGATTAAGTGATATCCTCGGTATAAGCCCGTGCAACGCCGGGCCATGAAAGCTAGTTTACAATATTAAAATTCGAAGGTAAACAAACGTATCTATCTATCTATCTATGTGCGTCTATCTTCTCACGAAACGCACCACGCAGAAAGTCGCGGAAGGTACCAAAAGATCGGGAATTTTCCGGGTTAGCCGTATTGCCCATTTATATTCCGATATTGTAATCAGTTAAAAAGATATTAAATAAAAACCTTAAAAAGCCTAATTGTTTTACTCCTGCCGGTTGTTTACTTGGCGGAACTTCCCTTCCGTTTCGGCCGAGCGGTAATCTTACGTTTTCCACCATATTAAAATTGTCATCTAATTTTCAGTGTCGAAATGAGACAAAAAATAATTACAGAATCGGAAAGATCATTTATTTCGCCAAGACATGGTATAATTTGTTTTGTAAGATAACGATATTTTCTATTTTTTTCGAATTTATTAAAATAGTGCTAAAACTGATGCGTTTTATGAAAATTATTTCTAAATCGTTGGGTATGAATTACTTTTCGTGTTATTAAATCGATATTCTACACTAATTAACTTCAAGCCTTTCTCTTTTAGATCCATTCATTTAAAAAATAAAATTCCCAAAACTTTTTTTTTAAAGAATTTTTAAAAAGTAGTCTTAATTTTTACTTCACATTGAATAACTTCGTCATTTATGAAGATAATCTCACAAAACCTTTTTTCCGTGTGTACAGTAATATTATCCGTAACATATACGAAGATTGAAAAACTTGCTTCAAAATTACGGATTTAAAAAAAAAAGTGTGATTTTCGTAAACTTATGTTTTTCTGAGAAATAAATTAAAAAGTAGTAAATTGTACATTTTTTATTTCAAAGTACGTTATTTTTGCAAATAGTTGGTGATGTTTGAGAGCATTAACGTAAAAATTATGCCCTTAAAATGAAGGTAATGATTTTTAAAATAATTTAAAATACGCGATTTTACATTTCGCCAAACATTGGCCTCGAAAATTAGCTTTGCGCCAAAGACATTTGACCTGTTTCGCCTTCGACCGAATCTAACTCAAGGGTTACACTAAAAAAATTCTGCCTTAAACAGGGGGAACTTTGGCGAGTAAAAAAAAAAAGAAATGCGAGTGAAAGAATTATTTTTTTGTCAATTTTCTTTATATAATTTTCAAAATTAAATAACTATATATGTCAGATTAAGATGATAAAATGCATTCAATGCATTTCTGAGATTCATGTTAAAAATTTATCAGTATCGAAATTTTTGTTCTCTTTCATAAAACTTATAGTTTACTTTAAAATAATGCCTAATGTATATATTTTTTTTTGACATATAATTTCATAATAAAATCGAAGAATTTGCCCATTTCGAAATTTTTTTTTGGAAATAGTCAGTTAAATAGGTATAAATTCCTTAGAAAAAAAAAGCTATGTTCGTATTTTATATTCTTTATTATTAATTGCTTCTTTTTAAAAATATCAAAATCAATAAATTTTTTGCAATACATTTAAATGTAATCTTCAATCGAAATCTTTCAATCGTTATGTGAATATCCTGTGGATCCCCTCAATTAAAAATTAAATTCAATTTGAACCTCCCATTCATTAGTATTGCCTATTTTCACTTCTGCGGCAGGGCTGGGTAGCGTGGTTGGCTAGAGCGCCGCTTTCGCCCTTCCTCTAAGTGTCTGATTCTTATTTCTGGGTTCAAATCTAGAGGATTCCATTTTGTTCATTTCTGCTTATTTTTCCCACCCCGTAAATTAATTTCTCTTCTTCAATGATTGAATTCGTTTGCTGCATCCCCACTGATCTGAAATTTACTTCATTTTCAGTGCTTGCCATTATGTAAGCAAATGGTATGTCACAATTTAATGCTAAATGAGCAATTTTAATCAATTTTATTAGAAAATAATTAATAAGTTAGTTTTTTATAATATACTTTTTTCGCAGATACGTTTTTAATAATTTAATTAAAACAGAGTGGAATGAAAAAACTTAGAAATTAAATTAAAAAATTAAATGTTTTTATCAAATAGTATTATTTTCTTTTTGAATGTTTTCTTCAGTGAAATTTTTTTAAATTTAAAATGCATTCAATGCATTTCTGATATTCATTTAAAAAATATTTATCAGTATCGAAATTTTGGTTCTCTTTCAAAAACTTATAGTTTACTTTAAAATAATGCGTAATTGCATGAAACTTTTTTCCCCGTGTCGAATATTTCAAAAAATTCTCACAATTTTACTTCAAGAATTAAAATAGTAGTGAAATTTTGTTATTTGAAAAATTTATACTTCTGTTCTTTTTTCAGCATACAACTATTTTTAAAAATGCTCAGTTTCGTTTTCGGGAAAAACTATCTTTCTTTAAAGAATTTTATAGAAAAAAAAACAACTATTTTTTTTTACAAAACAATGCTGTTTTGCATATTTTATGCTTTTCCCCCATATGAATCAATATCGTTGCGTTTATATAAAACTGATTTTTAAATCTTTCAGAATCAGTGAATTAAAAAATAAAAAGCCGAAAAACTTATTTGAACGAATTTTAATAAACACTCAAAATACTTAAATCGATCATTTAATAAATTCTTCATTCGTAAAGATAATTGCATGAAACTATTTTTCCGTGTGTCGAACATTTCAAAAAATCCTCACAATTTTACTTCAAGATTTAAAAATAGTAGTGAAATTTTGTAATTTTAAAAAATTTCTACTTTCTGTCTTTTTTCAGCATACAAATATTTTTAAAAAAAACTACCATTTAGTTTCCGGAAATAAAAAATTGCAAACGAAAGAATTGGAAAGTGAGTGGGTGATTTTTAAATTCACCCTGTTTGCCTATTCGAAAATTTTTGGTGACGGACCTCGAAATTTTCAACCATTCTCAAGTGACGAGGACGACACCTGAGCCTTCACCCATCTTTAAGAATTACCACACCACACCAACGCAAGAACAAATTTCGAAAAAGGGGAGTTTTTTATGACATTGTTAAAGAAATCACTCACATCGCACGCACACACACACACACACAC
>BMAO01009748.1:0-21810 GCA_019973975.1 Trichonephila clavata | reverse complement strand
TGTGTTTGTGTTTTTATGTGAAAAAAAATCAGTCAGATTTTGTTGGGATATAGTGTGATTTATACTTAGTGCCAGTTTAGCTGCGGTGATGCTAATACGTAAGAACACGAAGGGCTAATACGAATTTTTATTAACGTATGAGATTTTCTGACATTTTCTTTTTGTTCTGAGCTGTGTATTGTAGTTTCGTCAAAATTAGACTTTTTTTTTATATTTAAGGTTTCTACTATATGTAAGGTTGTAAACTAATGTCATAATCTATACTAAATATATAAAAGAAAGAGTTTGTGTGTTTACGCTATTCTGACCAAATTAAGCAACCCAGAAGTGTGAAACTTGGCACGTAGAAGCTGCAGATCCTTATGCTTGAAGAGTTTTTTTTTTAAAATTCGCTTTAGATTTTTTTATATTTCAATTTTTAAGTGATGTTTCAGCTAAATGTAGATATGACGTCATCAAACATGTCAAGTATTAACTTTGCAAAATTGAATGTTTCGAGTAGTTATTGGGGGATTGTAGCACATTTTACAGTAAATATATTTATTTATGGTTGTATTTATTCGTTTTCTTACTCTTTGTGATGGAATTTTATTTGTTTTTCGAAAAAATCGTGATAAAAAAAATGTTCTTTCTAAATTTTGTTTTTTCGTTTGGCAACAATTGACTTTCGATGTGTTATAACGTATTTATCCTTTTCCGAAAATTCAAAATAGATAAAGGATGTTATTTTTGTGCAGCTTTTTCAAACAAAATGGTCATGCTATTATGGTTGAAAATGGACATGGGGGGTGTACCGTTAAAGCGTTCTGTTATTCAGGTAATGATTTAGTTCTAAGGTTGGTTGGAGTGTCGAATTGGACACTTATCCCGCCGTGAGTGGGTGATACTAAAGCCTAATCACCGCATCTGTGTATCTGTGTAATCTGTGCTAAAGCCTAGCCACCGCATTATGTATCTGTGAAATTTTTGTTGATGATTATTTCTTTTTTACTTTTGTGGTTTGTAATAATGTATGCTGATTGAATAATGGAACAACTACCCAGCTTGCAAGGCCATTTCTATTGTTCTGGCCACTTTCAAAGATATTTACTTTCTGTAAAATGTTTTATTTCATTTTATGCTCCTGATTCATGCCAGCTGAACTATGATTATCAAATAAAGCCTGATTACACTCTCTAAACCTTTTTGCTGTATCTGAAAAAAGTTTGCTTTCCCCATGTTGTTCATTATTTTTGTTATTTTTAAATAATCAACAATGTAGAAAACATTTGTATGTATTTTGGTACTAAACAGTTGTAAGGGCCTTGGGTTTGTGTGGTTGCTTTTCCTTATTCTCGCTAACTTGAATATTGGTGGTATTATCAATCTACTGATGCATTGGCGTTACTATTCATCTGATGTTGATATCACGGCAACAGAAGGCAGTTGGCCCAAAGTAAGTAAAACTTGGAACTAAAACATCGCCTGAATATTAGTACACTTTAACGGTATGTCTACTACCTACTTCCAACTGCATAGCATGACGATTTGGTTAAAATAATAAGTATGATCACAACTTATTGGCAGCATTATATGAAACAAAGCATATGGCACACATAGGAAGACGACACCTAGGAAATCGTGGTTGCCAACTTCGTGAGTTATTAATAGAGTTGCCAATTGTTGCAATTATACATAAGTACCAAAAAATCTTCCTATGACATTTCAATTCTTACATATTGTCACAACCCATTATTATTACAACATTACATGAAATGAAGCACATGGTTGCCAATTGAGTCCATAAAACACATTTGAAATCAGCGTTGCCAACTTGGCGAGTTATTTTGAACGTTGGCATTGGTGCGATAAAAGATTAGCACCAACATTTCCTTCCATTGAAAAAGAAAAAGGGTACTGCTTTTCCTGATACTTATGTATTAGAGTCAAAGCGGCACTTTTTTCACCAAAATTTGACTTTTTCTTCATATAAAACATATAAGAATCTGTTATTTTGATATTGTGGTGCAAATTTTGTTGCGGTTACTCCAATATGTACCCTTTTCCTTCTATTGGCAAATTCCATGTTTTTCAATTGTAGCAAAAAAGTAGAAAAATGTAACTAAAGAAAAGGACATTCATTTCTAACTAATAAGGATTAACTGATTGTTAATGTTGTGATTTAAATTAGAATTTCTATTTACATATATGATTTTTTGACATGTGCTTCTTTTGTTCTGAGCTACTTATGGTAGTTTCTTCAAAATCAAGCGTTAATTTATCTATTTAAATTAGCTTTTTGGTTTGGATTAATATTATAATTACTATATGTAAGGGTACTTTGATATGTATTTATTTTATTTGTTTTATCAATTTTAAAATTTTATGAAATGTGTGTGTGTGTTTTTTTGTGTGTGTTCAAAACTGAGTTTTTAAGCGGAACAATAATTTGTGATGCTATTTATAAACAGAATCTTAGATCATGATTACCTATTCATGATACAAATATCAAAGGGGTATTTTTTTTTACAATCAATGAAACTACGCCTTCACTTCTCGCCTGCTTTTATTCTCATGCCATTTTCTGTCGTTGAAAATAAAGATTATCGCTATTCTTCCTTCACCGGCATATTCAATGTTTTCTTTATTGTAGAAAAATATTGCTTAATATATAACAGAAAGAAAATGACACCAAATTCAAATTAATTGCTGTTAACATGTTGGTAATATATTGAAGATAATGCTTCCTATTTATGAGAAACCTGAATGTACAATATTTTTTTGAGTGTCACTGTTTTTTGCCTTATGGTCCCTATGACCAATAAGAACTCATCTTTGTTTTAAATGAAAAAAAATCAGAAATTTTTTTTTAACAAAAATTCGCTGAAACTATGATGAGATGCACCCCTTGAACAGATTTTTCATCATGACTTAACTTTGCCTTCTGACAATCTTGCAAACCAGAAAACTGTATCATTTGTAATGGTTAATTTTTTATCAACTTGGTTTATTATTTGTTTCATTTAGTACTGTTGTTGGTTCTGGGCTATTTCAATGAGGACCTGTTATATCTGTTTTAGGTAGATTTTTTGGTTTTAGTTCATACTAATTAAATTTTTTTAGTACTGAATTACATTTAATACTCTATATTAAATGTATTACAGAGATGTTAGATAGCATTGCACCCATACCTCATATAATACTAATTAAAAAAATTTTCAGTTGAAAGTCTCCTAATGTTTCTTATTTATGATAGCACTTAGTGAGAATCACTTTATCATCATTAATTTTTTCTTTTGGTTTATCTATTGCAAGTTATTTCACCCATAGTTCCCATAGCAGAAACTTACTACTGCTATCACATTTCTAATATTTTTTATTTATATTTGCATTAATTTATATCTACTATTTACTCTTTAGCATGCTAATTTTCTCTCTTACATTGAAATATTTGTTTTTGTTAAATTATTTATTTTTAGGCCAAATTGCAATTTGTTTAAAATTATTTATAATGTGAACATTCATTTGAAAAAAATATTTTAATTTTTGGTTATACTACTTAATACAGGGTTTTACCCTCCCTAAAAAAATATTTTGATTGCTATAATAGATGAATTTTGGTTTTTAAAACTTAATCCGTGCGAAGAACGGGCATTTCAGCTAGTATTCTATAAGTAGGGAGTGAGAGGGCTTTAGCCAATCAGAGCAGACCTGCAATCCAACAGAGTTGGATTGTAGGAAAAACGAAAATATCAACAAAATTGAAAGTACCCAAAATATCATCCTAAGGCAAATTCTCGACGCACGCTGGTATATGAGAAATGTGGATCTTAGATCAGCGTGCAATACCTCCACTATCAGACAAACTATTCGAAAACTAGCTATTAACTTTTTTAGTAATATAGATAATCACGATAATCTTTCTATTAAAGATATCACCCCTACTCCTCTCATTTTCTGTCAGAAGACCAAGAGATATCTTGGTCAACCCTGACTTCAACTAATTCTTTCTTGTTTTTGTTCATTTTTTCTAATTTTGCACTTCCTTATTCAAAAGTGGGATAGTGTTGAGTTTGTGCGTTCTCCTTTCCCGAGTGGCGAGAGGGAGTAATCTGATTGGTTGTTCAGCTAATGTGTTGACTTCGGTCCCGAGAGGGGTACCGTCGCCGTGTCTGGGTGTGAGGGGTTGTTGCTGTCTGGAAGTGTAAAAGATGCTGAAGTTTTGCAATCGAGTTAAAAATTGCATTAGAAAAAATGGAGAAATATAATGAATTTACAATGACATTGTGTAATTAATTTAAAAGGATGTTTCTGGGTCTGTGTGTGCTTGGTGTTGGTGTATACTTCTCGATCTTTTCATCGCGGTTATCGATTTGTCATGTTTACGAACTTGTGACTGGCGTATCACGAGTTCCGAGTCCTGTAGCCGATGAAGACCCACCGTGTAAAGGGTCTAGTGCACGTTAAATCTATCGTAGCTCGAAGTTCTCACGTTGGCGAAGTGTTAGTTCATGGGGACCAGAGTGTTAGTTCATGAAGTTTAAAATTACAAGGTCATCAACGGCCTTTCGCATTGCGGAAGAGTGCGACATCAATAAAAAATCAAAACCAAACTTGGAATCACTCGAAAGGAACAATAATAGATAAATTAAATTAGAAAGTGGATTGATGATTCTTTGATAAACTTTTCAAGATAAATGGTTGCGTTAGTGTGAAATAAAAAAAAGGAGATGTGTATGACAGAATTTTTTTACTTCAGTTGATTCCTGTAAATAGGAAATATCCGAAACAAACCCTATGGGCCCTAGGTCTGTTTTTTTATACGAGAAAATTTTAATTAATTTGAATTTGAAACAAAAAGTGTCCTAATTGCGCTTTGATTGAATATATTAAAAAATAATAAATTAATAATATATTAGTAGTAATTTATTAATAGATAGTCATAGAATAACTCCATTGTGTAAATTATTTGAAAATTTCCATAATTATTATTCATGTTCTTGAATTAATTTTAAAACAGTGTGCAAGAAAATCGTTGCACACTTAACATTTGGGAATACAAAGTTACAATTATTTTAATTGAAGAATAAGGTCATTACGCTAGCAAAAGTAGTTTAATGGTCTAATTTTAGATCCAAAAATTATATTTATAATTAATCATATCAAATACTTGTATACCAGAAAATTTAAATTATAGTTAAAAATAAATGATAATAGAGTCACTTTTAATTTGATAGTTTAAGAAGCTTAGAAAGAAAGCAATCTACAACAAGTTATATTTTAATACATTCATGAGAAAATGCTCTTTTAGTATCTATGTAAATCCACATGTTCACTTTTTGCTATGCATTTTAGGTAACAATGTATATTGTTCTATTTCTACACATTATAAACATAATAAAAAGTTGATTTAGTAATTTTCTAACTTTCGTTAAAAAATGAGGTTAAATACGAAAACTCGATACAACAATGAAAAATAAGCAAGTAATTAAGTCAATTCTTTACAGAACAATAGTTCTGAAACTTTCTTTTTTTAAAAAAAATATTGGTCTTAAACTTTAAGTCAAATGTATTGTTAAATTACAGCGTAAAAAAATAAGTTTCCAATTTTCTTGTAATTGGGATTTTTTTTTTATGTATTAAAGCTTATTTATGTGATGAAAATGTTTTGAATTAGATAGATATTTCATAAATAGATTGATGGTGGATTCAAATATCAAATTTAGATTTTCTTTGATTGATCTTATTTTCATATTTGGAGGTACTTAAATCAAATTCAAGAACCGGCTATTTTAAATAAAGTATTTTCCTCAATTTTATCTAATTTTCTCCTTCACTGACAAGAATATAAATAACTTATTTTACTTTTGAAGAAAGCAAACTGTTTATATGCTATATTTAAAATTATTCAACTTTTATGTCTTTTTTGATTTTTCAAAAATCATTAACCTAAAAAATAACAGAACTAATTTCACCTAAAAAGTTCTAAGCCTATTTAAGGTTTCAGTTTACAATATTGTAATAGCTACGTAGTAGATAAAAAAAAGTTAAGACACTATTTTAATTGAATGAGTCTCTCTCTCTCTCTCGTTGGATTTAGTTCCATTATTTGTGAAATTGTTTTGAAAGTGTTTTGGAGATTGTGTGTGTGCCCTCAAAGAATTTTATTGTAAAAGTATTCCTTCGAAGCTTTTTATCACAAAATAAATACTTTTTCCAAAGATTCTTACATATCTGTTCAAACTGTATTTGTATATTTCGTATTCCCGTCCCACAGTTTGAGAACTGCTGTCTGAAAATGGAAATAGTTTAATGTACGCGTTGTTTTTTGATTTAAAGTTACGTTGTTTTATATGTTTATACGATGAATTTCTTTTATTTCTTTTTTTATATCATATTCTTTGTATTTCAAGAGCAGACGATATTTTTTAATTCGATGACCTAATTAGTTTCTGAAATGTGTAAAAAAAATGATGTATACAAAAACATTTTAAAAATAACAGAACAATGATATTTTTTAGGGAAAAAAATCAAAAAGTATTTTTAAGATATTTATTTCTTAATGAGGTGTATCAGAATTTAAATGAGAAAAACAAAGAATTTTATTGTAAAAGCATTCCTTCGAAGCTTTTTATCACAAAATAAATACTTTTTCCAAAGATTCTTACATATCTGTTCAAACTGTATTTGTATATTTCGTATTCCCGTCCCACAGTTTGAGAACTGCTGTCTGAAAATGGAAATAGTTTAATGTACGCGTTGTTTTTTGATTTAAAGTTACGTTGTTTTATATGTTTATACGATGAATTTCTTTTATTTCTTTTTTTATATCATATTCTTTGTATTTCAAGAGCAGACGATATTTTTTAATTCGATGACCTAATTAGTTTCTGAAATGTGTAAAAAAAAAAATGATGTATACAAAAACATTTTAAAAATAACAGAACAATGATATTGTTTAGGAAAAAAAATCAAAAAGTATTTTTAAGATATTTATTTCTTAATGAGGTGTATCAGAATTTAAATGAGAAAAACAATTTATTAATTAGTATCTGGTGTTTTATCACAAATTTATCAAGAGATAATCAAATAGTAGTCTTCTTTTACCTTGATAAGGAATTTTGTAAATACGCAGTACAATTTTACTATGTCTCTAACTAGAATATATATATTTATATTATCAATTTCTGTCGCATATTTCTTATCACATTTTTCCATAATGATCGCAAATTTATCAAGATGCATGAAGACTGCGTTCAAATTCTAGGATGTCATTGTTGAGTACGTTTATTAAATTCCCCACATTTTTCATTTAAATAAATATTCATTTGACAAAAATTTTGAGTGAAACTTCATTAACTCTTCTATTTCTGCCCTATTGATGTCAAATCAATTCGTTAATTGTATTGATGGTTTCAATTGTGATAGTTTTTAAGGTATCCGACTACACTAAAATTGAGAATTTTGTCAAAAATTGACCAAATTTTTTATAATTGTTTTATAGGTCATCCTATTAGCTTTGTAAAAATACCAAGTTTATTATTTTCCGTTCACTAGAACAAAAACTACAAGTGTTTTAGTAAAAGCAGATGCCATTACTTTAAGCAAGATATGTCATACTTTAAAACGCGTTTTACTCGAAAAGCGTTTTTTTTTTTAATGCTCAAACGGGGACAGCGATTACTAAAAATGTTTTGAAAATAATTAACTGAAATTTTTTTTATGTGTTCTGTATAATAGTAGAAGTGTTTTAATCTTCAGATTTATCAATTACTGTTTTTTACAAAATTTACAGTCCCTTATGTGAACACAATCACTGTTTTTTTTTAAGCAATTTCAGATAATAACTAAGATAAAGTGCTCTAGTTCTTGTAAAAAATTAAGATATCTCTCATCCATTTCAAAAATGAATAACGTAGCAACACATTAGATTTGAAAAATTGAAAATTTGCTCATAAACTTTTGGTACAGAATGGACCACGATTATGTTATTTTTTGAAAAATTTTACCCCCTATTTCCCATTATAGTAATAATTTCTTTTTCTCTTCTTAATTTTAGCATATTTTTCTTAAAATGTACTAAACAAATAAAAAAAAATAAAAATAATCCCCATATCCCATTTTTTGTGTGGCTAGCTCTAAAACTATTTAATCCTGCAGTATCAGCTCCTACATCTAAGAGTTCGCTATTGTCTAAGAGTTCGCTATTTATCTTCTTCTTTTTATCTATACTGTCCAGTTATATTTCAATTTAATAATAATTTAGTATATGATTATTGATTATAAAAAAATGTATGTATGTGTGTATGTCTTTACTGTATATTAAAGGGAAAAAAAGACTACAACTCAAAATTCTATTTTTTAGATTCATAAATGATTGATGTAATATTTAAAAGTAGCACGTTTTTAACTTACAGTAGAACGTCGTTTATCCGAATCCATTGGGACTGGACACCATTCGGATACGCGATTATTCGGATATCCGAAAATGGAATGCGATCTATGCAGTACTGAATGATACTGGACACTATACAATTATTGAAAATCATCACATGCGGAAAACGTGCTTGAGGAGAAAGCAAAATAGGTGCAAAATGTCCCAATTTTACCTTGATTGTGGAAAATAATCACTTATTTTTCACTGTACACCTTCGTTTTTTCGCTTCAAAGTTTCTGATTCTCTTCAGCAGCAGTAGTTGAGTAGGACAGTTCTCTGATTGTTGTTCATACCACTCCATACTGTCCCTAACGTAGAAACGCGTCAGTATTTGATGGACCCTTGCTACTTTCGTTGTTGTTGTGGTTGTCCTCGTCTTCATCCGTTTCATCGTCGACAGGATCGGATTCTTCTTTCACGGAAGTCACTATCTCGTCATTATTTAGCATCTGAAATCCAGTCTTCTGCATCGCATGCCATCGAGGTTTCTACACCAACAAAACTCACTTGGCTACAAACTGATTTAATATTCCGCGCAGATGTTTACCAAATCACAAAACTGAAATTTCCCAAATATCCCTCACCTTAAGTTTTCCCGTCACTTTTGGATTCATAGGACACAAATGTTGAGCATTGCACTGTTCGAAAACGGATCCGGACTTTGGTTCGGATATTTGACTCTTCGGATAATAAACGTTCTGACAAACAACGTTCTACTGTACATGTTTGTAATAGCATATCTTGAAATTTTAGAAACATTTAATAAAAAGGTACCCCCCCCCTGCTAGCACAATATGGTTCTTAATTGTATATGTACTACATCGGTGCTGAGAAATTAATATATTGTATCAAAAATAAGAGACAGCATTATATTTAAGTATGATTTTTTTTACCACGTATAATCAGAATAAGATATTTATGTAACAGAATTTAACTACACCTGTAAAAAGCGTTTAACGGTTTGAATCTTGTTCTTCCATTATCCTAAGAAAGCATTAATCATTGAACTATTTTATGACAGTTAAATCGTGGAATTTTTTTAAAAACGAGTCATATAAAAAAAAAATTCTCAAGTCAATTCCTACTTTGAATGGATGAATAGAAAGTATTTTATTAACAATTGAAAATTTGAACAAAATAAATATATATAGAGAGAGAGTGAGCTAATAGTAGGAATTGAAAAAGAGAGAAGAAGGGGGGGGGGATAAAAACGAAATAAATAAATTTTTCTTCAAGAAAATTCCTTTTTAAAACAACCAACCTATGCTCTGAAGAGCAATTGTTTGCTTCCTGTGGAAAACAAAGGCCCTAGACATGTGGGGGAAAAATCGAATAACTTGTTCCAAGTTCGCTACTTGATCCTGACCTTCTGGTAATTAATAGAGTGAGAAATCTCTTTCATTTCAAAATCAGGAAGGAGAAATCTGCCGAGGTCATCGTTCTCTCAGGTGCATGGCCCACTACCGTTCCAAGAATTGCTTACGCAACTCACGTTTATAAATAAGATTTGTCTGACTTTGTGTGTAGAGATTTTTAAAATGTGTTCCACTGACCCCTCAACGCCTGTTGTCTACCCAAAGGGTTTTTCGTGTTCCAGTTTGTGGTAGGTATGAAATTAGAAGAAAAAACTTAAAATCAGACAATATAAAATCTTGACACTTTCTTAAAATTTTTCATTCCGAAATTAATCTAAGCCAATCAGTTGATTTTTGAAAAGATTAACTAAATTAGTCCAGTTCAAATAAACCTTTATTCATAAAATGGTATTTTCTATGCATCATACACTCAGACACCATTTAGAGGTTTTCAATTTTCCTAAGGTATCCGACTTCTTGCGACAACTTTAAAAAAAAAAAATGGAGATAAGGGGATTTTTTTGTGGTTTTTAGATTTGTTTAGTACATTTTAAGAAAAATATGCTAAAATTAAGGAGAGAAAAAGAAATTATTATTACTAATAGGGGAAAAAATGGGTAAAAATTTACAAAAAAGAACAAAAACGGGACCCATTCTGTACCAAAAGTTTATGAACAAATTTTCAATTTTTCAATTCTGATATGTTGCTATGCTATTCATTTTTCAAATGACTTTCAGGATAAGAGATATTTTAATTTTTACAAAAACTGAAGCACGTTATCTTAGTTATTATATGAAGTTGCTTAAAAAAACAGTGATTATATTCACATAAGGGACTGTAAATTTTGTAATAAAACAGTGATTAATAAATCTGAAGGTTAAAACACTTCTACTGTTTTACAGAACATACACAAAAAATTTCAGTTAATTATTTTCAGAACTTTTTTAGCAGTCGCTGTCCCCGTTTGAGCATTTTCCAAAAAACACATTCCGAGAAAAACGCGTTTCATATCCTGTTAAAAGTAATGGCATCTGTTTTAACGAAAATACTTGTAGTATTTGTTCTAGTGAACGGAAAATAATAGACTTGGTATCTTTATAAAGCGCTAATAAGATGGTTTATAATGTAAAATCATAAAAAAATTGTCAATTTTTGGCAAAATTTACAATTTTAGGGTAGTCGGATACCTTAATTGAGATTTCGAAACAAATGTGCTAATTTCTCTTTTAACTTTAATTTTTTGTACATTTAAAGAGGCTTTGATATAGTTTTAAGTATGAAAAACAGATATATTATTATGATATTCAAAATTTATTTTCCTTATTTCAAAATAACTTTTAACTATGTATTTTAATCCATGGAAATGTTAGAAATAACATAATGACATTGAATGTACTCTTAGCTCATTTGCATATAAAGTAACTTTATACAGTAATTTCAAAACACCTTTCTCCTTTTTTTGCTAAGGATATTAACATTAAAATTTGTAAATATCTTTAAAATCCTACAAAAGAAAAGTTCTCCAAATTTAAAAAAGCTATGAAATCAACAAAGAATTCTTCTTGTATAAACCCCCTCTTTTTTAAAAAATAGAATTATTTCGAACTATTCTAAAGCAGTTTCGGATCTTTTATTGATTTTATATAAATTTGATGAATAACAAAAAGAAAAGATTCACATTTATTTAATAAGAAATTAATTTTAATTTATGGAATATAATTGCGGTATAATAAAACATAAGAACAAAAGTGTATCAGTTTTTCTGGGAGAAAGGCTCGTTTTGAAGATGTTAAGAAAAGAATAGAAATAAATAAAAAGAAAAAAATACGATAATCTTTATTTATCTTTTCTAACGCAGTTGCCAGTAGAGAGATAAATATATATTTTTGCCATACACAGAGATCTCTAGAATTAAAATACAGTAATAGTACTAAATATAGACCACACAAAACTAAATTGTACACTGAAGAGTCTATACAAGGACAAATTATAAAAAATGAAAAAAGTAATATATAAAAGAATTTAAATAATACATGTAAATAAAATAAAGCAGAATCAAGTCTTCAAACTGTTTAGAAGGTCTTTAGCCTCCTAGTATCTTAAGAAAACATTTTTCTAGGAGAGCGCTGAATAGACGAGGAGATGCTTAGCACATCACCACACCATACTCTTTTATTAAATACTGAATTAATTTCATACTTTTGTCTATATGTTCCTCTGTTTTTTTTTAACTAGCAGAGAGCGAGAGAAGGTACCTAACTTATAATACATTTCTTTGATTAAATTATCAATAACATGTTAAAATACTGATATAACTTGTATCACAGTTTATTTTAGTAACATGTTTCACATAAAACTGTTTTTGTTTCCCTTTCTTTTATGGGTTTGACAGTGTTATGTAAAAATGTTATGTTTTTATTGGTTTGACAGTGTTATGTAAAAATGTTATGTTTTTATTGGTTTGACAGTGTTATGTACTATTAAAATGTAAAAATTCTGTCACTAACTTTTTCAGATATCTTACTATTTTCGACTGATTTAAGAATCAAAAGTCGCTATTTTTAGCGTTGAATTATCATAAGAAGACAATATAATTTCTACTTATATATAGCTTAAGTATTTTTATTTATTTGTAATTGTGATATATCGAACAAGAAACAAGCCAAATTTTACCTATAACGGGAGGTCCATCAATATCACTCAATCCTAATTCAATTAACATCATAAACTTGTCAGTCTAATGAAACATTGAAAGAATCTAGAAGCAAAACAAAAACAAAGAACTATGTTTTTGTTTCATCAGACTTGCTTGTTTCTACCTAGTTATATTAAGTGCGTCTCATCTCACAATTAGTTTTTTCTGGAGCTGATATCATTAACCTCAACCTTCGCTATTGTTGGCTTATGTCCCAGTTGAGGGAGAAACAATGTTCCGAAGAGCGGTTGGGAAATTTCCCAGAAGAGATATGAATCTGTTTCATTCTTCAGTAGACCAAAACGTTCGTTAAATGTGCTCTTCGCCAACAAGTGCTTAATCATAAGTCTAAATAATTTGGAAGCCACACAGCAACAATGATAAGGCTTTCTTAGCCGTACCGTGAGCGAGTTTTTATTAACGTCGTATTCTAGGACAACACGAGGGCTATTGGCGACGGACCTCACTATTTTGAACTTCGACGATTACGACACCTGGTGGCACCTCCCTCTCCTAACTATTACATTACAGCTACGGTAGGACATTGAACCTCGACAGATTTAACATTCATCATCTCCTCTTTAGAGGCACTAGACCTCGAACTCCTGACTCACCGTCCACAAGGTCGTGACCTTGACCACAAGGCTTCTTAACCATTTGCAACAATCCATAAAAAAATACTGATGTACAAACATTGAGCTATTATTCTGAAGTCTGAGACCGTAGTAAAGTGGTTAGGGTCACGAACACGTGGCTGCCGTTATTTCTGTCGAGTCAGGGGTTCGATTCCTGACGCCACTTGAGATTCTCCAGTTAATGCACGTTAAAAACACAGGGAAAACAGTTCTCAAGTTGGCGAATTATCAGAAGTTCTTATTTAGTGCTGTGTTCTGTATTTTAAGGATTGTTTTTCCACAATAAATTTTCATCGCTCTTAAATAACTGTTTTGTTCTTTGAGACTGATAGCGCATAAAATCCTCGAATCTCGACCTACACAACAGTATTACAAAATGTTTTCTGTTTTATTTTTAAGTCTATCGCTTAATTTGAGTTACACTTAAGATTGAGTTTCTTGAAATAAAGTTCATTTTGTAAAAAAAGAAAAAAAAATGTTAATTGCTATGAATAGGAAAGTAGCAGATGTTGTACTATTTTGGAACCTTAACTAATATAGGTATTTTTTTTTCCAAAAAATTTGCCCAGAGTAGTATGTAATGCTCTTCTTATTATGGTGACATCATTTCTCTAACCGACTCATACTACATTAATTTTAACTAAACCAACAAAACGTTTTATTCAATTTCTGACTATAGTTAATAATAACGCTATATGTAAGATCCAGTTAGTAAAAAATTCGCTGTAAAATTGTGAAATTTGTGGTCACATTATCTAATGTGATGGAGGGTGTAAGTTTTCCACATTTTCAAAAATATGCTAGTCATCACTTCTTCAAGTGATACGGATTTTTTAAAAAATATTTCCTATAACTGATATGACACCTCCTTTCACCCCGTGCCCGCTTGACATTGAGTTTCGGGTCCCCCTGTATAGCTGCTTCTTTTAACATTGGTTTTCGTAAGAAATATTTCTTAGTGATCATATTCGATAGATGTTTGTAAAATTTTAAAACTGTTTAATACCTTTAAAAAAAAGTAATTCTATCACAAATCAAAAACTTTGGCAAAAGAAGGCCAGGTTGATATGAAAAAAATTTTTAAGGATAAAGGTATTACTAGTAAATTATGACTAATAACCAGAAATAAATTGTCTTCAAATAGGAAATAAGAATTTAAATGAAATCAGAATTTCATGAAATTAGTTTATCAGAATTGATTATCAATTGATTGATGATTTATTAATTGATAATCAGAATTTAAATGAAAAAGATATAAGTCAAGCAAGCAGGTATTAAATGTATGTATATTGTAAGAAAACATTGTTTTTCTTTGTATTTTCACTTTTTCTTAAAAGTATAATATTTTGCATTTCGGTAGGAGCTTATTTTTAATTGGTACGCTTCCCATTACAGACCTATTTGAAACAATTAAAATCGCGCCAAATAGGTCTCGGATGGAAAATAAATTTTAGTTAAAAAAGCCGCCTAGCACTAATAAAACAATTTGTAAAAATATATAAAATTAGCTGAAATTTGATGAACCTCCGAGAGGACTGTAGAATTACAACCTTTTAAAAGATTTAAAAACTGAAATAAGAAGATAAGTATTTACCTTTTCTATGTAAAAAGGGGCCGAAGAGTATAATTGACCAAACGTGCGAATTTGGTAAACCTATTAGCAGTGGCGCAACGTACACCCCCGCACTGCGGGGGGCCCAAAGCCTGACTGACGCCATAAACATAGATTTTCTCAAAATTCGCTTCACACTTTTTAAAATCGAATTTTTAAGCGATTTTCCAATTAGAGATATAACCTCATTCCTTATCAAAATTTTTATACGCTCATTAAATATCTTTAATCCTTTAACCAAATCAAAAAACATTTTTTTTTAAATTTTCTGTAATCCAGGCGACGAGAGATACTTTTCTTTAGTGGGTTTTCTTTTTAAACCTTAATTACTAACAAATAAAACTAAAGTCAGACGGAGAATCGGATAAAATGCTAAAAAGATATAAAAATTCATTGCTGTTATTATTACATACACTTTACATTAGGCTGCAGGAAGAAAAAAAAAGACATGATTTACTTTTTACGAAGTAGCAACGTAACTTATTGGTGGCTTTGGTTCCCACCCCCCATGTATTTCATTTTCATTTAGCGAAGTCGTAAATAATGTACATCTGTTATGCTTTTTTCAAGTAAAATAGTATTACGATACTTGAAAAAGCAGAGAGAGCATTTCAAATGATTATTTGATAATAGAGTTATTAGTATTCAATCAAATGAGGCATAATGAGAAGAAAGCATAATGGAATGTATCAGTTTATTATTATTTTTTTCATGAAATCATTTTTGCTTCATACAAAGAACACTCCTTATTAAAAGTTGCAGTGGTTACGCTAGAATATAATCGAACTTTAGGTCAAGCTCAGCAGGGCCGGCTCTAGCAATTTTGCCGCCCCGGACAGAAATGAAAAATGCCGCCCCTCTCCCCAAAGTAAAAAAAAAAAACTATTATTAAAAAAAGATAAAAATTGTTCATATATGCACACCTATAAAACTTGAATATTCCTTGTGAAGAAAAAAGGGAGCTAACAGTACATATATATATATATATATTAAAAACTAAAACATAAAACATTACCACTGTTTTTTTCTGACTTTAATTCTGAAAATTTTCTGATCAATTTGTTCAGCTATTTCATGTTCGATAGCCAATGTAGCTAAGCCATTTAATCTATCTTTAAAATTTGTGAACTGTAAGAAATTTTTTATAAATTTTAATTTTTAGACACTAATATCTGCACTTGCCAAACTTGTTAGCAAAGAAAGTAAAATAAATGCAATAGCAAGATTTGGAGCAAATTCTAAAACAGAAATAAATTTTAAAACTTCAACTGGGCTTTTTTTGCCTGCTAAAGTTGAAACTGACATTATTTCATCTGCACAATCAAGCGCGTTTACATCGAATGATTCTCCGTCGGTCAACATCATTTCTAAATTTTTGCAGTTTTTAATTAATTAAAGTTTTAAGGGTCTCTTAAATGATATATATTGTACAAAAATTGAAAAAAATTATTGTCAGTACTCATTAAATTAAATCTGTATTTCTAGGCATTAACTGATTCGTCCAATGTAAAAAAATAAAACTCTATCTTGAATTTTAATTTAGGATATTCCATCGGATCATTTTGTGCTTCATAATTAAAATTCACATTTTTCCGTCGAACTCTGTGACGTGGCTGCGTCACCTGAAAGTTAGCAGAGATATCAATTTCGACGGCCAGTTCTTTTGCATCACAGTGCATTTTATCAAAAGTCACATCCTTAGGAAAATCTTTACAATTTCTTGATAGTTCCATAGTAGATGGTAGATTGTAATATTTTGTTTGCAATAGCTTGCTTATTGGATTTTAATGCAATTAAAGATTTTATACCAAATAATGATGGCCATAGGAACTTGAATTGTTAAGTAGAATTTAATCCTCCCAATTGATAACTTAAGGGTTTATAAGCCTCTATTCAGCTTTCCCAGCTATTTACACAAGTGGCTTTAAAGTTTTATGCCCTTTATACATTTGAATAATATAACCCCAAAAAAAGTTGATGGAAATTTTTTTTTTTTGAACTATATTAAAAAAAGCACAGGCTTCTAAGAATGCTTTTGCCATGCCATTAACGACCAACTTTAAGGAGTGGCTACTACATAGCACATAGATTGTTCGCGGATTTAAAGTTCTTATTTTAAATTGAGCCCCTGATTTCTCGCCTTTTATATTCCCTCCGTTATTGTAGGAATCCGTTATTGTTACCCCACATATCTAGCAAATTTAGCCCTAATTTTTTTTAAGTTTCTCAACTATTCAATTTGAAAGTTCTCTTCTAGTTAAGCTTTCAACTGGAAGGAAACAAAAAAAAAAAAAAAAAAAAAAAAAAAACTCGCATTAGTTTTAGCGATAACTTCGTTAGAGTTAGATTTCTCAATACTGTATACCTTACCATAAATGTCATTTGTTCGATCTTGCTGGCATCAGAGGCGCAATCTAAAATTATCGAATAACATTTAGCTTGTTTAATTTTATGAACAATGTATAATTTAAAATTCTCTTATAAAAGAGAAATTATCTCGTTCTGAATATTTTTCCCTAGATAGTGTACTTCTTCCAAATTTTCCATAACAAAAAAAAAGGTATTTTTAAAATTTGGTCCAAATGCCGCCCCGGACATGGGTCCGGTTTGTCCGGTCCTAGAGCCGCCCCTGAGCTCAGCATCTGAGATTCAGAAATGAAGGATTAGGTAAGACACGTACCTTTTTTCTTTCTTAAGGGGCCTAAGGACTCTTAAATTGCAAATTTTTTCAATTTTTTGAAAAAAATATATGTTAAAGCCTCAACATTTCGGAGCATTTTGATACCAAACTGTTGTTGATACTGTAAAAAGTTCCGAAGTTATTGAGAAATAACTAGAGAAATTTAAACAAAATCCCTATCTCTTTCGTTTCTTTAACTTCATTTTTCTCAAAACAACAAATTTTAGCTTGCGCGCAGAAATTCTCAGAAACTATTTATGAGATCGATTTGAAATTTCATACACGTGTTCAAAATATGGCTCTTCATAACTTATACTTCAATTTTCAAAAAAAAAAAATAATAAATTTTTTTTATTTGAATTTTAATTAATTTTTTTCTTAAAATTTTAAAATTTTCGTTGTAATTGTATTTAAAAAATATTTTTTTTCTCTAAATTTTTTAAAGTTTGTATAACTTTGAAAGTGAACATTTTTATACCAAGTAAAGTTAATTTTGTAAATTTTGATCAATTTTGTACTTCAGAATTTTTGCGCGCTGTAAAATACAAATTTTCAAATTTTTGAAAAATTGTCCAATTTTTATTTCCTTATAAATTTTAAAAAATTTTCTGAAATTCTCCGGAAATTTGAGAACGAATGTAAATATATGTGATTATCATGTGATAAAAATTTCAAATGATTGTTTTGCTTTATTGCTAAGTTACATTGATTTCAAGAAGGATATTTTTTTCGTGTGCACAGATATATGTTTAAGGGTCCTGAGACCCCTTAAGAATTTTAATCGAAAATTATTGTACAGTGTTCGTGTCTTTCTTAGTGTTCAATTTTATTAAAGTTACCATGTTATCTATCGTTAGACTTCCCGTTTTAATAAATATTAAAAATGATATGCTTTATTTATTTCGTTTACTCAGGCTCCGGTTGGTTTTGTATTCAATTATAAGTTTAATGTTAAATTTTTTTTACGTGATATTTTAAGGTACATTAAGTAATAGTTAAGTAAGTTTATGTAAGCAGTAGTTGGCGGATGCAAATTTTTTCTAACAAGTATATATATATATATATATGTAAGATCGGGCTTGGGGCCCAGCACCTGACCTTGCGGGGGGGCCCAATTATTTTCCGTTACGCCACTGCCTATTAGTCTGTAATTATTAAACGCTGAGAAGCCTCCTACTCTTTTACAAAGTGATCCTGGAACTCAACAAAAATTTCTGAAACATTCATGATCCAACAGAAAGAAAACACAAAAATAAAACTTGAAACTATAACAATAAGTCCCACTATATAAATGGTTAAATTTCTTAAAATAGCGAATCACTTAAAATTAATAATTTTATCCCACAATAAAAATAAAACCAATTAAAAATAACAATCATGTATACGTAAGCATTATAACAAATAGTACCAAACGATAAAAATCAAGGTAATAAAATTCAAGATGTGTAATGTTATCCCCCAACTTAACGAAAAATTGAAACAATTTAGAGGGTAACGACTTGCCTAACACTTTGAAAATAATTTTACGTATGGAAAAAAAGAAGAAAAGTAAAAGTTTTAAAAATTATGAAGTTCTAGAATTTTTTTCGTGAAGAAATTATAGAGTGATTTCATCAAATAATTCACTATATTTTGTGAGCTTTTTTTTATATCTATATGTGTAAAATATTTAATCTACTTAAGTAACGCATTTCTTATTAAAAAAAAGAACGTATCTATAAATGAAAATATACATATTTTACAAGATATTAAAATCCATTTCCATGTTCTACTAAAAAGAAAAGAAAAAAAAATTGAGCTAAAACTTATTGTGAGTGTTGTAGTTCAAGAGAATATCGAGAGAATCATTATTAGACATTCAAAAAAATCTATTAAATTATAGATGAGGATATTAGCATTAAACAGAGCCTTCAATAACTCAAAGTTTTTTATCAGCAAATATGTTTATAAAATCGTAGAAGAACCATTACTGATTCATCACAAACTGTCCAGAAATAATTTAAAACCAAATACTGACTCACTAATTCTGTACGATTGCGTACCGATTTTATATCATTAAAACTTCCTTTTTCCTGTCTTTGGCACCATTCCAACTTAGGATTTTTGCGTCTTTAATGTATTATAGCATAATTTTACCCTGTCTTCGGAATCCGGGAGAAAGAATAGGGGGAAATACTTTATTTAATTTATATAAAATAACAAAAAACAAAATAAGTATCAAAGTAAAAAAAATATATATATATTAAGGATTGCATATATACATTACTTACACAAAATAACAAAAACTCAAACAAAAATTTCAAGTGATATTTACATTATTTTCACTAATTTTAATTTCTCCTAAGAAAATGGGATTTTAAAAAACAAAATATCCACTAAATGGGGCTAAGTCTTGTTCTTATTTTGGACACAATATTGCCTGAAATTGAAATACTCGAGGACTAGCTACTGAGCTACGTTTTATAGTTTTCAGGGCATCAAATAACAAATCTAAGTTTTTTTTGCCTTTTATTCATTGCCTCATTTAATGAAAATTCAGCTTTCAGTGTCTTTGGATTTATAAGTTTTCTTCAGAGTTATCAAGAAACCTTTGAACTGATTTTTCCGTGGCATCTCTTAACCCGTTCACAGGACCATGATCACATACATGGGAACACGCGTTTCTCCCTCCAGGGGCCCACGGTATTGTAAATGTGATTGCACTTTTCCTTCTCTGAGGTCCATGATCACATCGGTGTGATCAGAGTTTGGAACGTATTTATATTACTTTTTACAATAGAACTAAATGGCGGTTTAAGTCCATTTTTTTCGAATAATGTTTAACAAAATTTGAATTTTAATACGTGCTTTCGGTTCCGAATTCTTTAAAATTAAGTCCGGGATATATATGAATGCAAACAACTGCACATGTTTAGATTTTTCGAAAGAGAATCGGGCATTTAAGATTTGTGATTTATGGCGCTCTGGATTTCTGTTTATATTTTGACTAAATTGGAAAAAGAAGGAGAGCTTATTAGTTTATTGGTCATCAGACATTCATAATAATAGTTTAAGTCAGCGTTTCCCAACCTTTTTTGGCCAAGGCACACTTGTCGCGGGGGGAAAAATCACGAGGCACACCACCATTAGAATATGTTAAAAAATTAACTCTGTGTGTGCCTATACTGACTATAATAAAGTAATTCTCTTGAATAGGAATCAAATAAGCACAAAGAAAGTATTTTATAATTACTTTATTATGAAATATTAAGTAAACAGAATAGTGAAAAATTATAAAATACTTTCAGTGCAAAACCTGGGCCTGTTTGGCTGAACACAAAGCTGATATTCTGGCTGGAATCGAAGAAAGACACACACGTAGCTCTTCGTCAACAGTTCTCAGTCTCTCTCTGTATTTGGTTTTCATAGCAATCATGCTTGAAAGCTAATCTCACACAGATATGTAGTGGAAAAAGGGAGCAATGTCAAAATAGCTTTGTTTGCCAGAAGGGGGAACTCCTTGGCAGTATCCAACCAAAAACTGTCCAAAGGTAGATCAGCAAATCTTAGCTTGCAACCACGATTTTGTCTCAGTTCAATTAGTTCCTCCTGCTCCTGTAAAGTCATTTCCTTTCCAACAACTGATGCTGAGCTATAAGGGTCCCTGACCCAGTCAAGGCATTCAGTGGAGACTGAAGAGAAATAAAATGACAACTTCTCCTCAAGAGTTTTTAAATGCTTAACTATTATCTCACACAGTGCAGCAGTGTGAACACCTTGCCATTGCATGGTGAGTGTGAACATTTCAAGATTGCCACTTTCCACGTGTTGATGCCAGAGTTGCACCTTTGAACGGAATCCATTTATTTTATCTGTACTTGTAAGCAGGTTTTCATTTCGGCCTTGCATTCGATGTTCAATTCATTCAGATGATGAAATATATCTGCCAGGTATGCCAGCCTTGCACACCACTCATCACTTGCAAGCTGCTTTGCGTAATCTGACCCCTCATTTGTCAGAAACACTTAAGTTCCTCCCGCAGCTCATACACACGAACCAAGACCTTGCACGCGACAACCACCGACCTCCGTATCAAACAGCAAGGTTTTATGCTTTGCTCCCATCTCCTCACACAAAGCTGCAATATGCGACTTTTCATGGGTCGTGACTTTACAATGTTTACCATGCGCACAACATCATCCAACACATGAACTAAGGCTGATGGTAAAGTCTTGGCTACGAGGGCCTCGCGGTGTAAAAAACAATGCGTAATAATCACATCTGGATTTCTTTCCTTCACTCTGCTTACAAAGCCTTTGGTGCGCCCGACCATGGCTGCAGCTCCATCGGTGCAGACACTTGTGCAGTTTTCCCACTTAAGTCCTCCTTGTTCAAGGTATTCTGATGTGACCCGAAAAATTTCTTCTCCTGTTGTTT
>BMAO01009747.1:0-33517 GCA_019973975.1 Trichonephila clavata | reverse complement strand
CAGTGAATGAGGCAGTTGTAATGTATAATGATGGAATGGCTGGTCGCTTGGATATTATGTGAAACATCTGGGTTGTAAAGTAGGGCATTTTTTCTGTCACTTATGCTTTTCAGTGTGATAAAGCTCGAATAAAAGAAGCCGAAATAAAGTCTAGATCTTCAACATTAGATGCTCGTAGGGCTTTGAGAATGCGAAAAAAAAGCCATGCATGAGCATTTTGTTGAAATAGAAGGTGTAACATATGAGGCGGGTGCATTTTAAGTATTCAAAAATTGTATTTTGTGGTACAAAATTATAATGCAATGTTTAAACGTGATTTTCTCAGTTTGTAATTTTCACACTTTCCCGCAAGATTAAAAATAAAGTTTTGATTGTAGAGTTCTAAAATTTTATGTGGTTATTGTTCTTATCATTTATGATTCTGGAACCTCAGTTTTGTTAATACGGTGAATAGATTTTATTTTATAACATGATAGATGGAAAAAAAATTACTAATTATAAATTTTATGATATCTAATTTTTTAATTTTTTTAAATGTGGTAGAAACTTAAAATTTGAGGTTTACAAGAATTAAGGCATTATTTAGCTTTAATTTGGTACATAAATGAAGGTTCTACTGTACATCTTTCAAAAGTTATCTTGCGGGTAACAGAAGGTAATTAATTTTTATTTTAAATTTTTGTGTGCATATTTTGTGCTGTTAAAAAAAAATGTATTAATTTAAAAGCAAAAATTGATTAAGTATTTAAACTTTGAACTGTTTTGAACAATTTGTAAAAAAAAAATCATAAGAATATGCAAAAATTTATTGATTTATGTTGAATCGAAGAAGTATGTCAAAATGTACAATTTTTGGTTTCGAAAGGTACTATGTCCCCTCTAGAAAGCAGTATGAATAAAATTAACACTATAACCGTATATATATATATATATATATATATATATATAAACCATTTTTTTTCCTTTCAGATTTTATAAAAATAAACTTTTTAAAGCAAATCTTGTCGGAAACTTATACAAAATATTTATAGAATATTTTTTTTTCTTACTTTTGCACGAAATGTATTTAAAGTATCCCTTATGCTTAAACATTCTGAGATAAAGAATTTTTTAAATATACCCACACTTATTTTTAAAAAGAAAGTATCTCAACATAAATTAAACTAACAAACAATATAAATAAAATTAACTCAAATTAAACATTTAAAAAATCATTTTATTCAGATTCTCATACTATTCAAAATAATCAGGTGGATGTAACATTTCTCTTACTTCTCTTAAAATATTATCTAGGCAAAGATTTTCCAAAAATTCTTCAGTTACAAAATTTATAAATTCCAATAATAAAAGGAGCTCATTTTTTTTTCTTTTTAAAAAAAAGATTATAAAAAATATTCAAGAAAACGATTTAAAACATTCCACAGCCATCTTGTAGAATCAAGATCAGACCCGCCGCCTGCGCCGCCTCTACAGGAGAAAAAACAACTCAACTCCCCCATCAACTCGAAACCCAAAACCATAGCAGGAGGGAAACAACTCAACTCCACGCAGCATCCACAGGAGGAAAACAACTCAGTGCCTGCGCCTGCGCCTTTACCGCAGAATCGGCTTTTCTTACCTACTGAGAGGCGTATATAAGAATGGTGGCAAAGAAGTAAAATTGTTCACAAGCGCTTTAAAAGTCTTTCAGTGCAATAACCGCATAGTTATGGCACAAAGGAATCATTCGGATGATTTTTTACGTGATAAAATTATCGGACGACTGGAATGTGGACGTACCCAGCTGGAAGTATCCGAGGAACTTGGAATAGCCCAGAGTGTCATCTCCAGGCTTTGGCAATGATTCCAAGATGTTGGTGATGTGAGTAGATGTTACAGCATAGGTCGCCCCGAGTTACAATGCCGAATGAGAACCGGTATTTGACAGTTACTGCCAAAAGAAACAGACGGAGCACAGCATCAGACCTATCTCGTCAGCTCTCTTCAGCTACCGATACTACAGTTTCAAGGAAGAACGTGTACAGACGCTTAGAGCACATTGGTCTATATGCTCGTAGGCCTGTCAGATGTGTTCCCCTTACCGCAGCTTACTGTCGCCTCCGATTAACCTGGAGTAGAGAGCATACATTGTGGACATAGCAACAGTGGTTTTGTGTGATGTTTTCCGATGAGTCCAGGTTTAGTTTGCAGACTGATTCTCTCCGGACTTTCATATGGAGAGCGCTAGGTACCCTTTTACCACCAAGAGAACACCATTAAACGACACCGTTACGGTGGTGCAAGATGGCTCGTTTGGGGAGGAATTATTCTTGGTTCCAGAACTGACCTGCATGTTCAGAGTGTAACGATGACAGGCCACATCTATCGGGATGTCATTCTGGAACAACATGTAGGAGAGACCGGCGCAAGATGACGACGTTAACAGTTTTTTGTTGTTTATTTATTTATTTTTAAGGGTAGTAAAATCAATTATACATGAACTGTTAGAGTAGTCCTTTGTAGTATAAAAATATATTACCATTTAATTTTTCTAACAAAAGAAGTAAAGGATAATTTTATTTTTTCATAACCTTAACAAATCATCATCTTGCCCCAGTACTGGGGCAAGATGACTTTTGCCTTGTGGCAAGATGGTGACACTGAAAAAGGTAAAACATTTTTTTATCTTTTGAATGTGTTACATGGTTTAACAAATGATAACTGTGTTTTTACATCTTACAAAGTATCAAACTAAGCGTAATGTATTGTAACGTAATGTTGAAGTGTTTAGTTGTGTACCGATCAATAGTCACAAATAAAAATGCTATTTTTATAATTGGAACATTCCTCATGCCAACACTCTTGTCACTTAAAGCACTGGATTCCTTCTTCTGTTGGAGGACTCCTCTTCACAAGCAGGACATCTTATAACACCGTCCTTTGAAGTTGGTACAACTGGAATGTTTGGCCTGGATTTTATAAACTTAGGCTCTTTCATTTTTTTTTCTCACGTTATGTTGTTTTAGGCAATGGTTTGAAATAAAAAAACACTAACAGGCTTCCTTGGTGAATCGCGGAATTAGCATTTTCCATAAGTTCTGGTTTTTCTGGAGGGTTTATATGTTGGTTTTCTATTACCGGGATCTGAGAATTAGCACTATCATTCTCAGTTTCATCGCCAACAGCAGCAAGGTTAGTAGTTTTAACCGCACATAGTCATGTTCGCCAAACACAAGAGGATTATGAGTCTCGATCACATAGTCTTTAAAACCTTTCAATGGCATTTCTAACTGTAGCTGATTTGAAGTAATCGATGCTCAAAACCTCACCAATATTTTTGTCTGTGATAGTTTGTTCTGGATGAATGACCATAAAGTTGCCACATGCTTGGCTATCGTGCGTTTTTAACTGGTCGAAAAATGGCGCAACAAGGGGCTGGAGAGGATGTGATGTGTGCGACGGCAACCCAACCATGATGATGTTTTTCGGTCTACAATATGAGACAGCCTACAAAGTTATATGAGTTTTGTGATTGTCAAAAATCAACAGAGTAGGAGATTCTTTGCTTGGTTTCGCATGAAAATAAATGTGCTTAAAAAAGAGAAAAATGTGCCCTCATTGCTCCAGCCCTTATCACAAGAGTTGAATACAGTTCCTGGTGGAGCACTTTGTACAAGTTCAGGAAGCATTCGTTTTCTCGCAAAAAATCAGAAAAGGTGGCAGGTAAAACCAGTAACTCTAAAGCAACAAATTATTGTTTTCTTTAGCTTGGCTTCTTTTTCTTGGCTTAGCGGATGGCAAAAATGTCTTCCTCTAGTCACTCCCTTTCGAATGAAACCCTTCGCGATCCGATGCACCCCTTAGCCCCAGAAGAGATGGAAGCGCAAGGTCGCGCGGACATAAACACATGTAAACATATGTTCACAGGATTTAATAGAATGGACAACAATAGTTAGTTTAAAAAATTCCGAAACATGGGCAAGATGACGAGCTCGTTATCTTGCCCCGTGTTTCGGATCGTCATCTTGCCCCAGACTGTCTGTTTAAAAATATTCATTCTCATTACCATGTAGGAAGACAATTAATTGACATTTATTCATGGTAGTAGGTAGTATTTAATCCAAGTTACTCATAAATATTAAAGAAAAACGTTATATCTTACCTGTATCTGTAGTAAAGCTTAGTTACACAGGCATAAAAGAGTTATAACGTGTTAGCAAAAAACAACCAAAGCTTCACAACTAACACAAAAAGGGCTATTTCAGAGTCTTTATACTATTTTTTAGCGAAAGGCCAAAAGGAGAGCCAGCAGTGTTTATTTGATGCTGGTACCTAGTGGAATACGGAAAAATTAAGACATTCGTCATCTTGACCCCGGTCTCCCCTACGTTTGTTTCGGGGCGCCGTGGGTGCTGAATTTCTGTTTATGGATGACAACGCCCGTCCTCCCCGTGCAAACATTGTAGACGAATGCCTTCAATCGGAGGATATCACCCGTATGGATTGGCCAGTATACTCTCACCGGACTAGAATCCAATAGAGCATGTGTGGATATGCTTGACCGACGAATTGCAGCCCGTCAACCCCCTCCCACCTGTCTACCGGAACTTCGGAGGGCATTTCTGGATGAGTGGTGTAATATTCCCCAACATCAGATGATAATTTGATACTCAGCATGCGTAGGCGTTGTAAGGCCTGTATTGCATCGTCCGGGAGACATACTCCGTATTAACCATCATACTAACCACGTTATACTGTTTTTTGTAAATAGGTTCTTTTTTAAAATTTGCTCCAGGGAGTAAAAATCGCAATTTTTATTAATTATGTCAAACACATAGCATCTTTTTTGCTCTTTATCTTTTGTTTAATAAGTAGGCTTTACAAATAAGTAAAATTTATTTTGCCTGAACTTCATTAGCCTTAATTTATGGACATGAGTGTGTATGACAAGCCCTTGGGGTCACTGGTAATCCTTTTAACTTGTCTAATTTGGTATTACTAAATTAATTATCAAATTTGTGTTGGGAGGTACTAATACATTTATAAATATATTACATCAGTATAAATGCGTATTTTATTTTTATTATGCCAGAATGTATTTTTTGTTTCTTCCGTAAATTAATAATATTTTTAAATAATCTTTTAGTTTTGACTTTTCGATATGCTCGTGCCCCCTCGTTGGGTTATGAGCCCCTTATGGGGCGCGCCCCACAATTTGAGAAATATTGATCCATATTTAATGGCATAACTTCCTAGTTTTTCTACTAAAACTTTATCACGAGGCGATACTATTGGAAATTTAAAATGTTTGATACCTTTTCTCTAAAAAATTGCTTGATTTTACTTTAATAACTTTTATATCTCTTAGGTTAAAAGGGATTTCAAACACTTAGATTTAAGTCCTGCACATTATTCCTTAATTACTGTTTTTAATTCTGATATTTCGTACTAAACAAAATTCTGGCATTAATTCCCAAAATTCTGACCGTGTGATTGATTCTACAATTATTTATGTGTTTCTACATCCAAGCAAATAATCTTTATAACATTTATTACTGAGATTTACTGTTAAAAATGTGCTTGTATCATGGTCACTTTGTTTGATTAGTGTTTTTTTTCCTTTCAAAATTTATGGTTGAAAAATGAGAATTTCTCAGATTTAGGTTATTTATCATTTTTTTTCTTAACCAAGGATGGCAGTCCTACCTTTGAGATTTAAACCAAACTTCTACCTTGCATCCTAAAACAGTTCTTCTCAAACTTTTAATATTTGCGACCCAATTAATTTTCAATCAAAACTTTCATCTTTACCCCACCCCCTTCCTCCAATAGCAATGTAATGAATTCAATAATAATATTATATAATTTGATGCTAAAGCTATTATACAACTTAAGTTATAAACTGTATAAATTACCAAGATGAGTATTAAATTTTGTGTATAATATTATATATGACAAGCTCATTGTGAGTCACTGGTAATTATTAAACTAGTTCTTAATTTAGTATTCTTAAGTTAGTTATCAAATACATTGTGCAGTACTGATATATTGATAAGTATATTATATCCATATAAATGTTTATTTTATTTTTTATTATCTCACAATGTATTTTGTTTTGCTGCTTTTCAGTAAATTAATAATTCTTTTAAATAATTTTTCGTTTTCAACTTTTTAATATGATAGCGCCTCCACCTATGAGTTCGAGAAACTCTGCTCTAGAAGGCAGATCAGTAAGATTTAATGTTTTTTTTAACCTACGCCAGACCTAGTCTATGTCGGGCAGCCCAATACAGTTCTGAAACACACACGTAAAGAGAGAATTTGTTAGAAGCATTAACAGCTACTATGTCGGTAAGTCCTGGAGGTCTCCACACATATCTCCATTAGAACAAAGTGGGCACTTTGGAGAATCAGCCAAACCAAATCTGAAAAGGTGCTTTCTAAGGTAGTCATGTCCAGTCTGGACTCTGAAGTTTGCGACACCCACAGGTCTTGGTAGGTCGCATGGAATGGGACTTTCCATTAAGGATCCCCAACTCTTTCCATTCGCAGAGTTCTTGACTATCTCTCGAAGATGGGTCTTGAATCTAGAAGAAATTATCCTCTTAACGCTCGCTATGGTAGCCAAGAGGAGAGTCAGGCTGAGATAGAGAAGAGCCAGCTCCAGCTAAGGCATCTGCAAGTTCGTTACCCTTCACTCCACAATGACTTGGTACCCACTGAAGGGTTACATTGCGACCATTATTTATTAGAGAATTTATCATGCGTTGACAATCGAGAATAAGCCCATTTCTCGAAAGCAGAACTGATGAGACTGCTAAAATAGCAGCCTGTGAGTCAATAAAAATTGCAATGTTTCGATCTTCTCTTTTACCAACCTCAGTCAGTGCCATATGGACCGCAGCCACTTTACCATCATAGTTAATACAATTTGCACCAACTGCCCTGCTATAAGGCTGAAGTACCTAGAATAAACCCCCGCACCAGCATTATGATTAGCCCCAGTTGCAGAGCCAATCGTATAGACATGTAGCCAGTGTGTCTCGGGGAATCTTTCACCAATAGTGGCCAAAGCAGCCATTCTCAACTCAGTATCGATACAGGATCTTTTATTACTGGCAGCACCAAATCCAATTTATAACAGGCTGGGCTCAAATGTCTAATAAATTCTCCAGTCTCGAGCAGGGACTATCTGTTAGAAGAAGGGATGTCACAATCAGTAGACAGTTCTTTAGTCACATGTAAGAAGGTAGATTGGGATTTTAAACTACGTTCTGCAGGTTGTAGTTTCTTCAAAAGTCACCATGCGTCTTCAATCTCTCGATTAACTTAAGAGCACCCATTTTCCTCCGAAAGGTCAGAGGTTCGATATTTGCCTGTAAATGCTTGGCCTGGATGGGTGTTGAAAATTCTCCACCTGTTATGATTCTAAGGGCATTATTTTGGACAGTTTCAATTTTGCTCTGAACCGCTTCAGAAGCAGTTGCAAGAATCTCACTGCCATATTCAATAGCAGGTCTGATATATGATTTATAGGTGGTACAAAGGAGATCTTGTGTAGTAACCTATTTCACACCAGTAAGTCTTTTAAGCAGCCCATTTCTTGTTTTGCCAACGGCTTGTACCCTGCTAGCTTGCTTGTTCCAACTCAGCCTTGAATCCAAAACAATTCCAAGGTAGGTGGCCTCTTGGGTCTTCCAGAGCTGATAGTCTCCATAGAAAAGTTGGATCGCTTTAGGTTTAGTGCTCAGGGTAAAGACCTGGAAGACCGTCTTACTTGAATTTACAGTCATTTCATTATTATTTGACCAAGTCAAAAGAGCATCAAGGGCAGTGTTCAGCGACTCCTGGATAATACGGATATCTCTATCAGCCAACCACAATACAAGGTCGTCAACAAAAAGGGGCCTGAACTTTAGGATTTGAATTTATAATATAATAAACTATGTCATTGACCATTATCAAGATTTAATGTACCAGGAATATTTTTCGAACTTTCGAGTTCATTCGCAGTTTGGATTTCTTTTACGTCGTTACTAATGAAATTGTGAGCAGGATCTTTCCTGATCTGGTACAAAGCACCATTGGAATCAAAACAATATGTTTATTCTCTTCACTTCTCTTACTCTTTGGGGGCATATACTTTGCAAGACAGTACTACGGATAACTAATTCAAGTCGAGGAGAGAGGTCAGAGGTTCTACTCTAGATCCGGGGTGGGCATTAAGTTGATCGCGATAGACCAGTGGACCACTAAGGCATTTGAGGGTGACCCCTACACATAAGAAATACATGCATACTTTATAAAACACAGGTGGTTATAAAAATACTGGAAACACCCGTGAATAAAAGTGATATTTTTGAATGCACTTCGTAAGCATTAAAGTATAATTATAGCTACTAGATTTTTCTTATAAATAGAAATGTATATATTCTGCTAGTATTCGTTATATAGCTTTATAAGAGTTCCGTAAGACTTCCGTAATTTTTTTCAAAATCATAAAATGTTGGATCATTTAGATTTTCAAAGAGATCAAATTGTGGGAGCCCGTCTAACTGGAGCAAGTGTGACCAAAACATCCCAGTTTTTAGAGAAAGTCTGAAGTCATGACTGCTTACACACTGCAAGAAAAGCTCTACAAAGCAAAATAATGGAATGAGAAATATGTTAAATAATTTTTTTATCTCTCTTGAAACACAATTTTTTTTCTTCAAAAGGACGCAATTTTAAGAGAATAACATTTGGAACCTAATGGATGAAGTAAAGTATCCTTATTTAAAAAAACTGCTATTTATTTAACATTGTTCTTTCTCTCTACCTATATGTGTGAATCTACATTTTCAACGATGGATACAATTAAAACAACGTATCATTGCCGTTTCACGGCCACAAAGAATCCATTGCAAGATTAACAGTTAGTAATTACATACCGAGATATTCAAGATTGGTACGGAGAGTATGTAGACTAAGGCTTCTGCTGGGACTTTAACTATGAGAGCTAACTTTAAATGAAAATTTATTTTTTATGTATTTTGAATTGTTTCATAATGCATCATTTGATATTAAATTTGTGGGTATAATTATTATGTTTCCATTTTGCGTTTTACTTAAAACGCAGTTTTAAAAGTTTGTTTTTTTATTGTAGTTATGTAGGTAAATAGATATATTCTGTGTTTATTATTGTTATATATATATATAATATAAATATTGTTGAGCTCTTTTTTGATTATCACACCTACACCACAGAGTGCACCACAACACCTTGAGAAAATTTGAAGTAGACCGTGTCATGTAAAAGTCTGCCTACCCCTGCTCTAGATTGATCTTACACCAGTTCATATGACTTCTGGATAAATTTCAACCCTCCAAAGCCGCCAAGGTAGCCTAGTGGTCAAATTCACAGACTCATGGCTATGGCAGGTTATTCAAATATTTTTTTCCAATTATTTCCTTCATTAGCTATATTCAGATTTTTTAAAATCCTCTTTTCAATTAAAGATTTATAAAAAAATTTCTGTAAAAATTTGTACAAAATGATATAGTGCCGTAACCTACTAATTTGCTATCGGTATCCTATTTAGATGTATAAAGTTAAACCTACGCACCTATTTTTCGGTATAAAAAGAAATTAAAATATATATTTAAGTACCTCTGAACCACTTAAAGACTATTTAAACTGGTTCTAAAAATGTTCCAAGTCGAATAGAAATTTTGATAAGAGGGTAGTACACTAATATTTTGTGTTCAATGTGGAATTGAGATGTTATAAAAAAAACGCAAGGATAAGTATACGCCTTTATGAGGGGAGTGGAATGCCTTCATTCGAAGATTTAACTGAACACAATTCAAAGTTTCCCTAAGATCATCTGGGTAGCACTAAATCCCCCACGTTAAAGTATCAAAACCTCCAATACATCAAACCAAAGTTCTCTAACATAGAACCACTTCCATAGTCATGATAACCGGAAGATTTTAATTTAAATTCGATTCAAATATTTCTATTTTATTAAAAATAAACAATATATGTTATCAAAACTGTGTGGGGGGGGGGAACCATAGATTATATTAAAACTAGTCCACTTCAACTAGACGAGCGATTTATACATTATACCTCTTTTAAGTATGCCTGTAACAGGTTTGATCCTCTATTGCACTGTTTACTAACATCACAATCCAAAGAAAAATGAAGTATGGTAGAAAGCGATGGTAATTTTCAATCACTATCAAGTAATGAGGTTGACATCTGAGCTAGAAACGCACGATCATACCAGGCAAATACGAGGACTTCGAGGCACGACAGGACTGATGGCCGGCACGTAATGATTTCAAGCCAAGAATCACTGAATACCGACCGTGCAGAGGTGACCGATGCAAGTTAAACATGTCAAGGGTCAAGTATCCACCTGTTGGTGGCGTGTAGAAGTTAGGTGCCAGTTCGGATGTCGCCCACGTCAATTGACCATGGCTCTAAATTATGATATTCGTCGTCACAAAAGCCCTCGTGTAGCTGATTATTGCGACGTTTATATTCATTCACTCACTCGAGCAACGACAGATTTCACATACATATACCAAAGTAAACAGTGGATCTTCAGTGACTTCAGGACTCGAACCGATGACTCGACAATGCCACTTACGAGTATGATACCGGGAAAACTAAGGGACTGTGGTCAATCAGTTCTACTGAAGACCATTTGCGTATCACAAGGTGCATTGCTACACATATATATTTAAAAATCATCAAAGGATGTGTTGTAGAATACGAAATTAATGAGATGCCATGTCAAGTATCATATTCAGAAATATAAATTTTTAAACAGCAGAATCTTTAATCAACGTGTGTGCAGTACAAGAATAATTTATATTAATCTAGTGGTACTTTCCTTAGGCATTTGTCAGAATTATGAGTGACCTATATGCAAGATAACATTGTCTCAGAGTATGTTTGACATGAACCTCGTGAACAGGGGTGCTTTAGTCAAACTACGTTTTAAGCCTTCTTTCCAATAACACTAGTCGTGTTGAGGGCTGATGCACATTGTATGCGCTGTGAAACAAATTTTAGTAAATAAACAGCTCAAATTTTTTTTAAAAAAAACAGGAATAATATTTCAGATACTGACCTCTCATCATAAGACATAGACTCAGAAGTATCAAGTATATGATCTATGAAATGAAAGAAAAAAAAACCACATTGAAAGATTAAAATAGGGATAATGAATAAGTGTTCATTAATGTTGCAATTAAAGCAACACGAGGACTATTGGAGACGGGCTTCCTCATTTAGGACGATGGACAAATAAAGATGTCGTCACCTGACCCGGTATCTAACTCTCCTAACTTTTTTCCCATAAGGACTTTGAAACAAGAAAAATTTAAGATGCTTTAGCTTCTCTGCAGAGCAGGTTTTCAGCAGCATTAAGACTGGAATCTTCGGTCAGTGAATATTAATGTCGCACTATTCAGCTACACGAGGGCTTTTTGGATGGACAATGTAAATCTGAAACGTGGTCAAGTGAAGAAGACAACACCTGAGTTGGCACCCCTCTCCTAACTTCTACACCACACCAACGGGAAGATTGTTGAAACTCGACATATTTAACTCGCATCGGCCATCTCTGCATAGCAGATCTTCAGCGGTACAAGGTTCAAGCAAATGGCATGCCAGCCACGCCTCCGTTACCTTGACCACTGTGTTACCGTGGCCATCTCGAATGATCACTCCATCATGACCACTAGGCTAATGCGGTCTAAGTTACGGTTAATAGTGTGTGCTGCTTTAGATATCTTTTACAGCTAACCAATCAAACAATGATTATTTTGCTGACAGTTAACTGTGTTTGAATATTGCTAATTCAATAAATGTAGTTAATTTTACATCAAATTATTAAATATCAACAAATAAAGATTCTTAATATTCTATATTCATCAATATTTGTAGGAGCATAAGGCGATGAACAAGTCTCCAGATTTACAATGGTATTACTGTATTGAATTGAACATAACTGAACTAATTTTACAAAACAGAGATCAGGCAATAGAAATTCAAAGGTTTTAATTAATACGATGCGAGCAAAAAAAAAAATACTACCATTGAATAACATATGTATTTTTTAAACAGGTAGATTCTCCCAACATATTCGGAATATCAAGTTGCAGAAATAAGTGAACACTCTGTGTGTTTTAACCTGTAGAAATTACAAAACTCAGCGAAAAATGTTGAAAATATTTTTATCTCCCAACACTCAAATGTTGCTGCCCATCCAGTATAGTGGTTAGTGACGCTGATTGTGGTGCCGTCGGGTCTGGATTTGAATCCCGGAGAAGTCATGGATGTTTGTACTGTAATCGTTTCCTTTGTTATGTGTGCTTTACGCTTGCTTACCTTACTATCACCTTCTCGGGTGATACTTTGTGGTATGCACGGGGTTATAAATGATATGAATAAAAAAACACTCAATGGTTGAGTGAAGAGTCCTTTTAACAATAACGAGATGTAAGGCAATAGATCAAGTCCAAAAAGTAGAAGAATTTTTAATTTCTACCAAAAGATTCTAAAATATTAATATATCCATCAAATTATTTTGGTGCATAAGGCTAAGGCCAAGTCTTCAGAATTGTAGCGCTATCTTTGTACTGAACTGAACTGAGCTACTTTTACAATCCATTATTAAATTTTAAACACTCAATGGTTTGTTTGCATAATATCTTGAAATCGTATCAATAATAAAAATGGTAGAACACATCCATTGTGTGAGTATATTTCAAAACTTTTAATTGAATTATAAACATGTGCATTTTTTTCTGCTTGGTATCATTGGTTGAAAATGAATTTAAAAATATTAGTGGGATCTTTAAATACTACAATATAAGAGTTTTACATATTTTGAATGAAAAAGTTATAAAACACACAAAAAAAAACCCTTTGAAATCTTATTAAGTTTTCATTAACTTCCTTTCTTGCCTTATGTAGCGCTGGTTTGTATTTTAAATTATTAAGTATTACAAAACCCGAGTAGTGTTTTTGTAGAGTAACTATTTCAGTTACCTAAGTTGTAGATACTAATAAGAAAATATTGTTTAAAAAGGTATAAACTTTTATGATGCAAAAGATTCAATTTAATATATTTTGGGTTTTGGATAGGTTTATTATTGCATTTTCTTAGAATAACAATCTCAAGTTATTTTAGCAAATACTTTTCTACTATGATGTCTGAATATCGAGAAAACTTAACAAGTAAAATTGCATCTTTAAGATGGAACTTCTATATGTGTTTGATTTTTTTGGGTATCATATTCAAATATAACTGTATAAATTTGTATCGTGTATCTCTTGTGTTTATGCAGTTAATGAAATGTATTTCAATATCTTTCATTGTATCATAAAGCAATAAGATTAAACTATTAATATAAATATTCAATAAATGTTACAAATAACATTAAAAAAAATTAAGAATCAACAAGAGATTCGAAAATATTGCAAAAGATTGACTTCCATTATACAAATTTAAGAAAAGGAATCTTCGGAATTTGATATAAATTTTGAAACAAGATTTTTTTTATACCTAGAATATACATACTTTAGTCTACACAAAGAATTTTCTTTTGTTATTGAGTTCAACTATTGGTGTATTTAAATCAATGTATATAAATTATGAATGTTAAATCTTATTTTCACAGTAGCTTATTTATATACCTTAAATAATTCGTGTTTTTTGGCGTTTTTTTTCTCAATAATAAACTCAAGAAGTCTGCGATGTTTATCATTACTTGCGGTGAAGAAATTTTAGGTGAGTACGGGTATCACAATCCCTAGTGATCTTTTCCTTTTCTCAAGGGGTTTACTGTCTTTGGTAAACATGGGTGTCACGACCCCCGGGGTGTCGTAGTGATCCTTCTCTATTTTCGACCCTCTTTCTTGTCATTCACAATTAATTCTTTCTCTTCCCGTCTAGACCGCAGATAATTTTTATATACACATGAGTAGTATTCAACTTTTCTTTATTTTTGATTGAATTATAAAATTCATATTGTTACTAACACAGCTTAGTTTCATTTTGTAAAGTATTCATTTGGTTTCATTTGTTGTTTTGTTTTCTGTATTTTTGATATTTTTAGTATTTTTGATATTTGTGTTTTACTAACAACGTTGTTTGTCAACCCACATGTTTGCCGTGTGCGGCGTCCCGTAAGGAGGAAAATGGTGTTCTGGGGATACCTCTGCGTTCCCTTTGGCCCACGCTTCGCTGTAGACGGGTGGCAGGAGTGAGCCTGCTCCTGTCAATCGGCAGGTGATACCTCTCTCCGGTGTCCCCGGAGAGACATTGCTGTAGGGTTAGTGCTGCAGATAAGGGGTGGCGGGTTTACCCGTTGGATCTTCGCCCTGATGCTGTAGCACTATATTCTGTTTGTACTCCAGGTAAGCGCCGTGCCTGGCATTTGCCAGATGACCGGCGCACTGCCTCCCTTGTTGGACTCCGTGGTGGGTGGAGGCACGCCAGAATGAAGGTTTTTACACGCTTATGGATCCAATGCAGAATGGCCCGGGTAAAGGCCTTATTTTACCAACATTCAACGTTGATCAAATTGCAACACATTCACGATTCTTACTCATTTTCATGCCGAATAATCAAATGTCTACCAAATCTCTTTTCGCAATTCATAAAGCTTTAACAGGAATAGGTGGTGAACCGAAATCTATAAAACGATTGAGATCCGGGGATCTGCTTATCGAAACGAATTCTGCTGTACAAACAAAGTCTTTCTTACTTGCAAAAACATTTCTCAATTCTCCTGTAAATATAAGCCCACATAAATCTCTTAATACATCCCGCGGTGTCATATCTGATCCTGATCTGTTGACCACCTCTGAAGCGGAAATCCTCGAGGGGTTTTCCGACAAGGATGTAATACAGGTCAGAAGAATCACAATAAAAAAAGATGCAAATATTATTCCAACCAAACACTTAATTTTAACCTTCAATAGCCGAAAACTACCCACGTCCATAAAAGCCGGCTACCTCAATTGTAAAATACGCCCATACATACCGAATCCTCTGCGCTGTTTTAAGTGCCAGAGGGGTTCGGGCATTCCCAAACTTCCTGCCGTGGACAACTTACTTGCTCTAGATGTGCATCTGTTGGACATGCTTCCACAGATTGCATTCTAGAGCATAAATGTATTAACTGCTCTCAACCCCATTCCGCCGATTCAAAACTGTGCCCAAGATGGAAATTAGAAAAAGAAATTCAAACAATAAAAACTAACAAAAATATATCATATATAGAAGCACGAAAATTAATAGCCCCACAACCATCTCAAACCTACGCTCAGGTTTTGCTAAACCATTAACGGTAAACAATTCCTCTCAAACAGATGAAAATATTACCAAAATAGTTTGCCCACCATTAAAATGGTTACAACCTATAATATCCGTTCCAAAACCAATAATGCCATCTAGAATTCCTACAGTTAACAAATCATGTACCTCAACTCAAGCACAACTCATACCATCCTCATCTTCTGTTACTGTTGCATCATCATCAGATTCTCAGCCACCTATTCCTTTGCTTACTAATGCTCCCTCCACGCCCAATAGTGTTCTTGAATCTGTCGCATTATCCTCATCCAAACAAACACCTTCCACTTCTACATACTCCATTTCTACAGTCTCACCCCGCAACATCTACTGGTCTATCTACCTCTGTTGCATCTGCTTCATCTGGTAAAGCACTTTCTTCATCCACAGTATCAATCGTTACACCTTTAACAACTGAAGCAAGTCCTGTTCTTACGACTAATACCACTACATCTCTACTACGACTACCATACCTTCCACATCTCAGGCTGCAAAACCTCGTAACAAAAATCATCCACGTAAAAAAAATAAAAAACCCAATATAGAAATCAAGATGACGCCACATAAACCTAGAAAGAAGGCTCCAGTTGAATATACTACGGATGAGGAAGACATGATTATGTACGACGTGGAGGGGGGGGGAAGAGGTATATGAACCGAATCCTAACTACACGTTTAAAAGCGGGAAAACTTACTACAAAGGAGATTTGCTTTTAACACCTACTAAAAGAAGAACCTGACTCTTTCTCAATGATACTTATTGAACTTGGTGGGGAATCCCCCACCGCACCGATACAGAAATGATATAAAATTTATTTATAAAATCTAGATTGTAATTTTAAACTTTTCTTTACACTCACTTTTTCATTTATCTGTTTTTTTAAGATTTCTGCTATTTTAAAATCCATTCTGACTTGTGGGGGGAACCCCCACCAAAATTTGTCTACTTTTAATCATTGGAAACAAAATTTCAAATCGCATGGAAATTGAACTTTTATTGAAACTGCATTTTCAGTATTTTTAGATACTTTATCCTATATTTTAACAAATGTTTGGCGCAGCACAGCCAAAATTGGCTCTTGCGGCATAAAACCCAACACTCACTCACTCACGCGGTTAAGAAATGTAGCGCTTAAAATTGGCAGAAAAGAGTCCGTTAAAATTTTTAGTAATTCCTGAATAATAGTCTGATGGCAAGAATAGTTCGAATGCATCTGAGAGTGAGCAACAGAATTTACTCAGCCTGTTGGGAAAAAAGCAATATATTTGAGGTTTTATAAAAGTATCATATACCTTAAATTAAATAACTTAATTGCCAAAATTGGTATTAACGGATATTAATGGTGGAGTTTTGGTGAAAATACAGCAATTTCCTCATGAGTGGAAGTAAACGTATATTATTTTTGTAATTATTCAGAATTAGTGTCAAACACCCAATATCACACTGTGAGCGAAAAGTTTACAGCTTGGTGTATTTTAAAGTGTGGGTAAGGCAACTAATGTTCTTGAGTTTGAAGGGTGAAGCTGGTGTCAACAACAACAAAAAAATATATTGATGCTACAGTGGTCCTGGTAGGGTTAGAACCAGGAGTTCAGACCTTAATAATTACCGAATGTAGGTATTTGGTTCCATGTGTAGAAATATACACTACTCTTCTTGCAAGCAGATTTTATCGAGCATCAATTCAGAGAGAACATTTTTGTCTAATATTGGTAAAATGCATGCCAAAAATCAATTCCTGTACTTCACAAAAAGAAAAGGTGATTCCCAAGAAAAATTTTCATACAAGTTGAATTTACTCAACAATAAATAATTCCTTGATTATGTTTTCATTAGTTTTTAACCATATATGCATTTGAATATATATTAAGTATTCTTCTAAATACTTTTAATTTATCCAATTAACATTGTACTGTTTATGATTAGCTTTTAAATCAATGTCATAAATAAAAATGTTTTAACTATAGCTTTTTTTTAATGCATTTTTGGCATTCGGTAGTTTGTCAATTCTATGAAATATAAATTTTAAAAAAAATTATCAATTGCTACGCTGCGTAGTATTTTGAACTGGTTTTTAGAATTATCTATTCATGTTATACTAGTAAAAAAAATTATCAAAGTATCAAACATCAGAACTTTTTCTCTTCAAATTCAATTTGCATTTTGAAGAAAACAAAATAGTAGAGAATGTGGGAATAAAATAAAACTTAATCGAATTGAAAATTAAATTGAGGCACACACACACTAAAGACGCCTCAAGTATAATTCAAATTAGAATTTAATTATTTGTTATTGAAAATTAAGTTTTCTGAACGTATTTGTATAAAGGATATGTGTGTAAAACGTATTTCAGGGGGGGGGGGATTAACTTTTTTCGCACCCAAAGTTATTTCGAATCTATTTCAAGGTTTTCTTGCAGTTTTCAAATATTGTTTTTAGACATTGATTTGCTTAATGCACACACATCATAGATATGCTAAATTTATTTGGTGTGATACCTTGATTATTTTCTGGGGGGGGGGAACTATACTTCGTTTCACTTTGAAGGGTATCGCTGCTTAAACCACTTTTTCTTTCTCGAATCCACTGAAATATCTAATGAAATCACAATAAATCTACCCTTATAAATAAAAAGTATTCTCCATTTTTTTTTTCCTTTTCAAAATATAAACAGAAACTCTGACAATAATATATCATAACCCTTTAAATTCTCAATTCTCTCGAAAAAGCGGACAGCATGCCGTTGCTTATATTCATAAATACATCGAACCAATTTTTAAAAATCTCCAAGAGAAGGCATATAGTGAAGAATTCTCAAGTTTTTTTTACTTTATGATAACCAACAGCCAATCACACACAGGTCACTCAATTCGACTACAAATGGGAACACTCCCTCTGGTTAAGCAGGCATGCATCGATCTCAGTTTCTCACTCCAATTCTTGCCAAGATTATTGGTCAGGCAACCATCTCTTCCCAGCTTCCACTGGCAGAGAGAATCTCCATCAATAGTTATATCTCAAATGGTTAAGAAAAAAATTTGTAGCTTTGAAAAAAGCTATTTTCACTATTTTTTAATCTTTTAAATAAAAAAGCAAAATAATCTAATGTAATGCATGTAGTATTTTCCACATAGACCACTCTCTAGAGGGCGCTGGTGACGTGAGCCACCAGCGAGAAAACAAAAGGGAAAAAGGATTAGCAAGCGAGCGAGGACTCGACGCACAGGTTTGAGATCCAACGCTGCTGGATAAGATTTGAGCACCTGGGAACTGTGGCCTTGATGGGACCAGTTGTTCAACGCTAGAAGGGAAGGGACGCGTAGGCCACTCATCCATCTCCTGAATTTCATAAACATCGTGAACTATGCAAGAACAGTGTTACCGCTGTGAACTGTTGTGCAAGAACTATACGAGGGATTAATGAACTGAATACTGTCGTTATGTGAAAGAAATGTTTATCTTAACTTGATCCATCATTTCTGTATATGTTCGTGTTTTAGTGTGTAGTCCTGTAACAAATGTCCACCATTAAAAGTTAGCTTTAGTAAAATCCAGTGTTATTATTAAAATACCCCTAGAACTCTCTCCGTGCCACAACCCTACATACATTTAATATACTCTTAATGATATTTCAAAATTTTATCGTAAGTACTTAACTTTTTTATGCGTCTTATCAGTCAAAAATGTTTTACTATTTTAACTTTAAATTCATTAATATTTCTGGGAAACTACATTTTTTCCTACCATCTCAGACCCTCAGATAGTGCCAAGTGGTCCAAGTATACCTCCAGGTAAGATATTACGAAGGTCTAAGCTCCGTGAATCTAATTAAAATATAAACGGACGAACTTCAATCTCCAGCTAGTGTCATTTTAACTTTGAAATAAAAATTTTACAAATTGAAATCATTCCCGCGAGAACATGGGCTCACTGTGAGATATAGTATGATCATGTGGGCCGTGAAAGAATAGAACGATCAAACTCATGTGAACGCAGTCCTGAAGGGATTAATTGAGCTCATTCATTTCTTTGTTCCACTTTCGCATGTACAACTTAGCTACTTGAACCGATTAATTGTTAAACAAATTCTTAACGCTTGTTAGTTTATGAGGAATGTCGACCTCGGAGCCGTGAGTAAAACACCCATTATTTGACAAACTATCAGAAGTGCTACCAACTTCTTTAATAAAATTGACCTCTGATTAAAAAAAATCGATCACTAGCACCAAAAGATACTCCTTACCCTAATTTTCGCATTCCCAGATCAATCCTTAGTAATCCTGCTTTTCTTGAATTTCTAAATATGCCATCTTTTATCTGTATTATTTTTCTTTAGATTTTATTCTTAAATTATCTCCATTTTTTACTCAACTAAACATATATGGAAAAATAGCTGATCCTGATCAGTCATTCACAAAATCTCCACTTGATACCAAATCATTTTAACTTTTTACAACTAAATATTTGTTGTTGTTGCTAATGCCACCTGTCTGACGTAGTCAGATCGATGCCCCCGAAATTCATCATGGCATTGGGCTAGATTGTACACCTGTCGTTAGCCATAGCTTTGAGCACCATGCAGGTGACAGTACAATTTGGCTCTGTTCTACCCCAATTTTGAGGGAGAACACCCTGGGAGTGGTCAGGGGCCTCCCACCTATCTTCCCCTTCCACCAACCTCACGAGAGGATTTGCGGCTCGACGGCTATTTAGAGTACCCCCATGCCGCGAAGGCACTATACATTTACAAACATCCATGCCTTCTCCGGGATTCGAACCCAGGCCCTACGGCACAGCAGTCAGCGTTGCTAACCACTATACCGGATGGGCGACATCTAAATATTTTCTCTCATTAACCTGGACTCCTTTGCTGCAACCGGATTGGTTAGGCATCGTTCCAACCTCTACCATCACAAAAATGAAAAAAAGTTTAAAAAGAAAGAAAGGAAATGTATATATATACGTTACGGCCAAAGCCCGAAGTCGTCCGGTTCCCGATTGGCCGGCCAAATCGCGAAACAGCTAATATCATTTCACAATGACCGGCCAAAGTTCGATCTTTCCTTGATTTCGGGGTTTGGCCAGCCAGTTCGTGAAATGGCTTGGGGCGATCGGCCAAAGTCAGAAGAAAAAGGTCATGAGGAAATTTTGGGTGTTTGTATACTCTAATGCTAATGATAATCACATTATAGCTGCCACAGAGGAGTTTTCCGACGAATCTGCTCCTCTTAGGCGCCTAGGACCGTCCTTCGGAACAAAGGTCAATGAGGTACGGTGCCCCTAAGTTAGGCTGTAGTTTGAAGGGAGAAGTTTAAGCGAATAAGGATCTCACACAGTACCAGAAACCTCGTGGTCTCTTGTGAAAATTTCCTCTCCCTTGAAGAAAACAAGCAAAATGATAATCACATTATCCACTGAATTAGTTTATTACAGAAAATTATCTGTATCAACACTTGCTACAACAAGATGATTTTTATGACATTTTGAATTGCGCCGCAATTTATTTTTACATCTGCAGCGATTTGTTGAGCACTTGTTAGTGGAACTGCATCGAGTGTAGTTTTAACCGCCGCTCAGCGATTGTTGAAGAGGCAACAGTTCGTAATAATTTTTCCTCTGTACCCACGGATGCCAATGTAAGTAGTTTCTTGCAAAATGAAAAACTCGCTTCTGGAGTACAGTTGCTTGAGAACACCATGTTCAGTTCCTAGCTTGTAGAAAGCGCCCCTACCGAACAGTCTTGCTTCAGCACATCGAACTTCCGGGAACATCGATTCCGGGCATTTCGGGAAGTGGCCGGCCTATTCGGGAACTGGCCGATCTTCGGGCTTTGGCCGTAACATATATATCCTCGCCCCTCAAAGTCAAGACTTCTTCCTCAATTTCTTATCTTTATTTTATTTATTCTTGAATAAATAAAATAAAGATCTTTACTATTTTTTCTTTTTTAATATTCATTTGTTATACTTTAAATTTTAAATACTATTTATCAAAGGCAATTTGAAAACGTTTTAATATCATCCAAATTATCCTGAAAAGAGATGAAGATTTGGAAGAACTAAGTGCTCCCACTCACTTAACTACAACTTGAACTGAAGTATCTACTGCAATTTTAGATTGACTTTTAAATAGAATTATATCTATATATAATGGCGACATTCATTTAATTGTGAAACTGTTTCATCGGTATACTAAGTGGGTAGAATAATCAACTTTCATTTTAGACACAAAATTCTTATTTATGATCCGAACAAGGACAATCAGATCAAGTAAGGAAAGAAAATTCACCAGGAATAATTGACTTGCTTTTTATAAGAGTTCAGACAACATTCAGTCTTCCCGATTATTTAAAAAAAATGTTGACCGATTGCGGTTTCAAAAAGTAAAATTTTACTTCACGTTATTTCAAGTTGTTTCAAAATCACTTTAGTAACTTCCAAACTTCGGTAACATTTGCTACCGTACTATAGTTTTAGACCGCTTAACTCAGAGTTGCATCAAGACAATAATCCCTGTTTCAATAATTTTCTTCATAATTACTAAAGATAAAAATCCAAAAATGCGTCTTTTTTTTCTTTTTTGTTACGAATAAAAAAAAATCAAATCTAATTGATTGAGTTACAGATAGTTTACCAGTTTTGAAGTCATTTCTACGCATGGGAATAGTATGGGTACATTGATAATCGGATCGACATAGGCAAGTAAAATATTTTTGACTGGGTTGCTTTAAAAAAATATTCACCACTTCGAAAACGTTATACATTAAATAAGTATGTATATTTTGAATAATACCTAAGGTTTTTGAAAGATTAGAGGTAAAACCTACGGGGGATATATAGAAAAATCAAATTTTTAGAAATGGGTTAAATCGATTCATGCAGAGTATAAATTGCAGAGTGCCCTTTATTTAAATTCATGCTCATACCTGGAAAAACATAAGAGCGTTTTTTTCTACTAGAAACATTTACACCACAAACCTTTATATTTTGTAACACTTAAAACAATGCAATATTTTTAATGTAAAAATATGAATACAGAAAAAATGTATAGAGCATTTGTATAACAAATAAGTTTGTCTCTTTTTGTTAAATATTTACGTGTTTTACATGAAAGTAAGCAAACGAATTGATTTTATTTCAGGTAACTCCTCTTCTGACACTGAAAGAAATAAATAATAGTCAGGAAGAGATGACATACCTAACACGAATGCGTAACGTCATAAAATTTCAAACTGCAAGACCCAAAGAATATGAATATTTTAAAAATAATAATTTTTATAACGAAATATTTTGCCACAAGGAGCACGAGCCGTCACTGGAAGCATGCTTATCTCATGCTCTTACAAAGGTTGTGAAATCTCATCTCATGGTGGACAATTTGGTACCCTTTCTGCAGTGGGATATAGTAGACATTGATGCTGATGGTTTTACCGAAGGCCAAAATCCTGTTACACCGAGAGAAAACGCAGATCCCAGAGCTGTGGAATACGCACAAGGAAATCCTTTTTTAGTTGCAGCCTTTAGTAATTTTAATATTCTAGATTTCAATAGTGTGTCCAATTCTTATTCAAATGAGAGAAACTTAATCACATGTAGAGATATAGTCGACCTGCAAATAAATGATGTGGTTTACTTGAATTCATTGCATAAATCTTCATGGAGACGCGTATTTGATCGAGGCTTGGCTCTTTTCTCTTGCTGCGACCAGGATATTGCTGCGTACGTAAGAGAACAGACAAAAATAAGTAAGCCAATGAAAGTTTTTAAGCAAATCCTTAATCGTGAATTAGGTGAACGGTTTGATCAATTCGATGTTTTAGAATCTATAGCTTCTCCTTATTACTACGTACTTCCACATCAGAATGAAAATGAATACAAAAGTTTTGAATTATTCTGTAGTTGGTTTGTAATAACAGATACCACTTCGTATATATCTTATTGTTTTGAAAGTAGTTTGATTATTGGTGCAAAGACTTTAGTGTAATGATAATTAAATATGGTTCTTTCAAACACGAAAATTAAATGGAATTTTAGTCAAATGGCTAAAATGGCTGATCTATGCTTGTTTCTTTTAATTAAAAAAAATCATAAAGTTAATTTTCAGAACAAATAGAACTAAGAAGTCGAAATGTTATTTTTAAGATTACTACTTTAAAGTTTTTAATAACTGTATACATTTTAATAAAAAAGCTCACCTTTTCCCTCTATTGAGTTGAATGTTTTGACATAATATTTTCGATTATTGCTTGCAATATTAGACGCTTAATCTGGCATGATTTTATGAATCAGACCAATTTGCTTTTAAAAGTTGTTTAATGTAGAACTAAGACTATTTTTTAAAGAATTTTTGACAAATCTTCAGTATAATAAGCATAATAATTTTTTTTTGCAAATTGCAATCATGTTTTCACAAAGATCATATAAATTTTCGTTACAAATATTTTACTTACTTGTAAGCAAAAGCTCATGTTTTTCAATTATTATCCAAATGAGTAGTATTTTTTAATATTTCTTGAATTTTTATTCACTTATTTTTTTAATTAAAAGATTCGTTTTTGTTATCTTTTGAGAACACATACTTTTTATCTACAACTGTATATTTATCATATACATACACTGAGTTGCTAAATTATTTTGACCATTTGACACTCATCCGGAGATACGCTCTAACCTCATGCAGTTGCTTCTAGAGGGCGTGATAGTTATTATAAGAGAAGGCAGGTATATTGAAGCATCAATTACATTGTTTTTCCTGTGAAGAAATATGGAAAAAGTTTTATTTTATTATCAAATTGATAATTGAAGGTGCTCGAGGTGTCAAAACCAGCATCTTTGAAACGGCTGCACTTGAAGTGTTCGAGAATAACAGTTATTAATGTTTTCGGATATGAATTTCCAAGCAGAAAACCGGATTTGAAGGTTAGGTTTGTGGTCATCATAGGCTGCTGAAAGTTCGTCCGGAAAGGATAATTGCGAAAGGTTGTCCAGTTCAACAGAAGAGCGGACTGCAAATTTGCGGGGAATCTTAATCAAGGAGTAGTTGCGAACATTTCTGAACAAACTGTTAGCTGCTTGCTACACCAAATAGCAGAGTTTCTTAAAGTCTTGGTTGCATACCCCTAAGGTAGCGTGATAGCCCGGCGTTAGGGGCACAAACGTTTTGAAAAATCAAAAAATATTTTAAAAAATAATTAATTTACTGAATGAAAGTAAATTAAAATATATATTTTGACATGAGAAATAAAATACACTTTATAATATACTTATAATTACTTCAAAATGTATTTTATAATCAATTTATCAATGATAAATTGAGAAAAGCCTCATTTTCAGTATAATGGTTAGTGACATTGACCACTGTATCGTTGGGCCTGGGTTCGAATCTCGAAAAAAGCAAGGATGTTTGTAAATTGATAGTGCCTTCATGGCATAGCTGTCGAACCGCTAGTCCTCTCATGAGGTTGGTGGAAGAGGTAAAGAGCTGGAACGAATTGTCCACCACCTCCAGGGTGTTCTCTCTCAAAATGGGCGTGTAATGGAGACACATAGCATTGTCACTTTGCAACAGGTCTATCCGCAAGCCTCCTACAAATACTCTTGGGAATACCTACTTCTTTAAATATAGGTATATTGGAAATTTTCTCTCAAATAAGACGCCGCTTATGTAAATGAAGGCTTATATTTAAGTATTAACTTTTGATTCTGGTGAGAGAGGTTAAGAGTTAGATGATAGAAATTAGTGATTAACGTATAGTAGTGAGAAGCTAGTCGAGGGGGCTCGACGATTAATTACTTAATGTTTAAAGATGGTTAATTGACAAATAAATAAGTCGTAATTGAAAAATACCGACCACAGGTCGAATAACTAAGACAGAAATTACAGTAATTTAGAATGTAAGTAATCAAAGAGTTCTAAGCGTAAATTATTTGAACCATCATTAAATATTAAATATATCTTATACCTTATTTTTGCTCCTAGACTTAATTAAAGGTGCCTTTCCTAACCTGGGTTGTTGAAATTTAGTAAAGGGATTAATAAAATCGAATTGTTGCGACTATGGCGTATATTTATTCTAACTTCCAAATGCCAATGAACTGGGCGGCCTGTTCCTTACAACTAGCATGGTGTTCAAACTACGGCTAACGAAAGGTGTATATGTAGCCTTTTGATGTAATGAATCTCAAGAGGCTTTATCGGATGTTACTGTCTATCAGGTGACATAAGTAAAAACAACAACAAAAATAATAATAAATCAATAATTACTATTAATTTCCATAGTTTTGTCATATGCAGAATTATTTACCAAATTTGATACTTACCTTGATAATTTTCACGGTTTAGAAGTAAACTTTTTTGTAGCTTTAGCGTCAAAGTGCATTAGTATTCCATTTAGTACATTGTTATTGTGGAGAGTATGGGGTGGAATGATTAAAAATATGATTGAAAATTCGGTCGCAAGTATTGAAATTTTCAGAAGCACTACTATATATAGATTATGGTAGCCCGACGACCTATTCGAAAACCCCTGTTGGCCCTGAACACGATCAGAAGTCTCCTGTGCGCAAAGGAGCGCAAGGATTCGACTGTAGATGACTTGAGAAGATCATGTGTTTCAACGAATTTCTTTTTTTTAACTACAACAGACAGAAGACAAGGTGCGAATATTGAGAAAGTTACTCAAAAGCGTAGACCGCACCTGCATTGCCCCTACTCTTACCGCTTGTGGTGGTAGTAATATGTTTCAAAGGAATGTTTTCTTGGCATATATGGGTTCTTTGATTCGTGTGGAAGAATATCCGAATACCCAAGTGTGTGTTTGTGTTTAAGTGCAATCATTGGTCTTAAGTGCATCATCTTGCCAGCTTAAATCCATTACCATCCAATCTGAAGAATACGAAGAACCGAATATTAAAAGATGCAACTCGCATTGGATATGGTCTTAGGTTTCTTATGCCACATACCAAAACCTCAGAGTCCATGAGAAAAAGAATCTATGCAGTGTTAAGGGCAAAAGTTGGTTAAATAGTGTTTGTAGGGCTGATCATAATAACTTGGCCAATCGGTGTAAATACGTAGTGAAACATACAAGGAATTGAAAAAAAATAAACTAAATCTTTTTTTTTAAAAACGTCCGTAAATTCTTAAACACATTAGACTTTTTTCAATTTTATTTATAATTCCATAACTGTTTTTTAGAATCGAGTTGTATCCAAATTCCTACGTGAAGTCTTCTTTGTGAACTCTTTTTATGCTACATCGTAGTCAACTCTTTGTTTTCAATCGTAACAATGTAATATTGTGTAAAAGATATTTTATAGAAAGATATCTCTATACTTATGTAATTCTGGCTTCAATTAGAAATGATCTTGTAATCTGTAAAGTGTTTATAAATTGTGAAATGCTTACCTTTGTATTTCGAATCAGAGATCCTGTCACAAGAAATCAATTAAATTTCTTTCTAAATCAGAAAGCTCCACAAATTATACGTTTAAATCAGAAATCTCTATAAATTATCATAATACACTGCGAGAAACGATCTTCAAAACTGAGAGCAAACAGCTCACTTTTGAGTACTTCACATTCTCAAAATAGCTCCGATGCACGCTTACTCAAATCTGAGAATCACATATTCTCATATCGAGACACAAGTACATTCTCATTTTTGAACCTGTTACGGGATCAAATTTTTGAGAATGAAAGATCGATATGAGTATATAATGCACTCATATTTGAATCTGTTAATGTATCAAATATGAGTTAAAACAATAAAATGAGTATGAATAGCATTTATTTTCGGTACTGTTGATCTAATATGAATTTTTAACAGAAAAATATTTATTAACCCAGATCTTAAGGGATTTAAAAATGTGATACCTGAGTTGTAAATTTTCACTTTCTACATCTTACGTATTATTTTATTTTCATTTCATGAAATTTTTACACTTAACTTCGAAATCAAAATTCATTTTACATTTATTGTGTGTAACAAAAAGGTACTCGCATATTATCGCGAAAGTGCCTAAGTTAAAGATAACTCGCCAAATTTGCAGTAACGATTTCGCATGTGTCCTACGCGCTGAATTAGCAACCATGTACTTCGTTTTATATAATGTCGCCAATACGGTGGCGACAATACGCAAGTATCAACAAAAATATTACTTTTCGAGAGAAAAAAATGCAACTATTATTTGATCACAAACTGCATGTCTTCGAACTTTTACCGCAAATATAAATCTTTGAAAACTGCAAAAATGAATTCGATGTAATAGTTAAACAAATGTGTATGCATTTTGAACTAGTTCCAGAAGCAATTTGATTCATTATTTATATTTATGTTTCTCTAGAAGCATTATATTGTTTCCTTAAAATCATATACAAGCAGAAAATTAACTTTTATGTAAAAAAATTCAGCCTTTCGATAATAAGTTATTAGAAATATCTAGGAAACATTATGATAAATAACAGATTTTTCTAAGTAAAAATTTCAAAACAATGCCAGAAAGAAATAGCTTTTTTACATATTATGTAACCTGAAGAAAAAAACCTTTTGACTAAACTAACACTCATTAGGCCCAGGTGTGTAAGTACTCTTTATATCAATTGTTTTGTTTAAATAGAAACATCTATCCACATGGAAATAAAGAAAATGCATTGCTATATTAAAAATTAAGATCGTTTTTTGTTAAATCAACTGATTTTACACTCTCCTATCACCAAAGAAAACAAATATTATAGTTTTTAAGTTAATGGTTTTTTTTAAATTAAAATACTTAAAAATTTCAGTCCTTAGAAGAATGTAAAAACAACTAAAACAGTAGATTTTTGCATTAAAAAACATTTAAAATAAACAAGTTTTTAACCAACTGGAAAGAGTTTTTAGAGAAGTTTTCTGCACCCATTTAAAAGAAAAAATAACATCCGAAGGAGCAACAGAATCATAATCTAGCCATTTTTCTACTTTATACAGCATTTTATTTTCAATTATTCACTGTTAACAAGAAAAATAAAACAAACCAAAATCATATTGTTGAAATATTTATTCTGGAAATTGTACACATACATATATACATAAAAAATAAACAAGAATATAAGTGAAATTTTTGAAATTTTTTTTTATAAACACTATCTAATCCATATTATAGTCAACTCCATCCTTATTTGTGCAGAACAGATTATGTTTTAGTGTAATATACATTGTAAATATAGGAAAGTGTGTAAAAGTACATAAACAACTTTTTAATTTTTTTATCAAATCATGTCTTTGAGTTACAAAATGTGAGTGAAAATGCCTTTCAAACAGTGTTGTTTCAAATAAATTACATGTTAGGATATGCGAGTCATCTAAATTATTTACTGCAGAATTTATAGATAGCTGGTTCTGAAAGGAATTTTGAAAGTTCTCATTAGAGTAAAATTTTTACAAAGGTTGTTCATAATTATATAGTTTTCGAAATGACTATCTACAAAATTTAGCATAACACATGTAGTGATATGCTATGCCTGTATGAGTATTTAGAACATAATGACAAAGCTACAATGTGAAACCAATGGTCTTTGGCAGAAAGTGCAAAATGTATGAAATTCATAGATTAATTTTATTAATAAAATATGTATAAAAAAAATTCAGAGCTATATCAATATTTAAAACAAATTATGAGTGGAAACATTACAAATCAAGATTTGTACTAACAAGCAGAAATGAAATTAGTGCAAATTAAAAATAAAGCATTCATAATTTAGAAACAAGATAAAAGATTTAAAAAATACAATTTTTATAAATATTGCACGTCTACCTGAATTTCACATTTATAAAAACAACAGTTAAAAAAATACCACACATTGGAACAATATATACAGGAACTAATTTGCTATAAGTACACTACACATTAAACATCTTTTAGAAGTGGTTTTGAAATCGCTGCAAAAATTTTGGCATCCAATAGTATTCAATCAATGATGATGGTCTCCCACTAAGAACTCAACATGACAATAATTTAAAAGATTGGCTTATTCCTGGCAAAAAAGGAATTACATTAAGAAGCAAAAACATAAGTACTTTTTTTTATATAAAACCAATTAGAAAAATATGAATGCCAGGATTTAAAGAAATAGAACAAGTATTTAGAAATGCCAAGAAAAAAGCAGAAAAAAATAAAATTGAAACTGGAAAATAATAACTGCGTATAAAAGCGTGGGGTGCTCAATATTAATTGTTATAATTTCTTACTAGTTCTATTCCAAAATGCAGAGTTAGTGTAAAAATGTAGTACAGAGGACCCACGCCTTTACCACGATGACATTAATTTTCTAGTTAATCATTTTATTCTTATATTAAGATTTATTTCTTACTTTTTAGTTTGATAAAAAAGCATGTTTCTTAAAACTATAATTTAAATTAATTGTGCTTCAAATACGTCAGACTGAACAAATTACGTATTATCACAACAAATGCCAAATCTAATAATAACACACCAAGTTGGCAACCCTGATTGGTAATTGCGTCTTATTGCAACCTATTAGCGATATTATATGAAATGAAGCACCTGGCAGCCAATTCAGTGTGTACCACACATAGGAAATCGGGGTGGCCAACTCAGCGAGTTATTTCGAGTCAGCGATTGTCGCAAAATACACAAGTACCCTCCGAGTTCCTGTGTGTTGAACGTGCTGAATTGGCAAACAGGTGCTTTGTTTAATATAATGTCACCAATTGGTTGTGATAATACGTAAGTATATATATATACCAAGATTTATGTTTTTTCACTTGTGTACAACATACCTGCATACAGGAGTTTTTGTACCCAAGCTGTATTAATTTTTGGTACTTTCATAATATTGCAACCATATTGGTGAAATTATATGTAATACAACACATGGTAGTCAATCTGGCGCATACGACACATGCAAAATCAGGGTCACCAACTTGGCACGTTATCTTGAACATTGGCATTGTTGTGGTAATATGTATCGTAAAATCTGGTGTATGGTGCACACTTTTAACACAAAAAATAAGATTGCATTTTATGCGTGCACATTATATACAGGTATAAAAATAAGAGCTTTAAAAAATGTGAGCATAGGAAAAAAAATTACATTTTTACATAGATCAAAATAATGGTCATTTAAAAGAAATGGCATTCCTTATGAACTTAAAGGGTTGCACTTCTAGATGTATACTATTTTTTACTAAAGCTTAGAATAAATGACTTTCAAACTTAAAGAGCATGACTCGCATACATCTCAGGTTTCTTCATGAAAATGGGGGTGCACATTTTCAGCAAATAAACATAAAAATTAAAAATTGCTACTTGAAAGTATAAGTGCATGTAATACGATGGTATACATGATATGCCAGATTTTATGGTAAAAACATAATTTTTCTCTAATTTCATTAAGATATGTGACTACCCAAAATTCGCAGTTTTGGTGAAAATTTTCAAAAATTACTTTTGTGTTTTTATTTTAAAGACTATACATTTAAGATTCCAAAAACACTCTATTTTTGTTTCTATGATATCTAGAAGCAAAGTTATAGCATAATTAGTAAACTGCAATTGGAGTTAATAAAACCAGATGCTGATCCCTACACAAAATATTTTTAAGATATTGAATTTAAATTTTCAGAACATGTTTTATTTAGTTCTATCTATGTTATGAATCAAACTCTAATCTCTGTGTATATACAGTGAACCCAAAAAGTGTTCGTACACTTGCAATTTCCTATAAAATTTATTGTTTCCGACTAATAAAAATTAATATTTTGGAATTGTAATTTTTTTATATCTGTAGCTTGTTCTTGGTGGAATGACATAATTATTTTTTTTAAAATTGTATAACTATTATTTTTAAAAATTCATAATCAAAAAGCTCCTGAAAAATTACGCCACTAAAGTCTTAGAACACTTAACAAAAATCTCAACATAGCTTTAAATATTGTATTTCTTTCTTAATTTAGAACTTAGTAGGATATCTTTTAGTGTCCACAACAACTTTTGGACATCTTGATATAGATTTATTGAGTTTTTGTAATTTCTGCATTGATTTTCCTCCATGCTTCTGTGATTATTGTTTTTACTTCCCATTATGTGTTTATATGTCATGTTTTCTTTTTATTTTAAATCTAGTTCTCCCCAAATATGCTCTGCTGGGCTAAATAAATTGATTGAGGAGGTGTTTTCAAACTTTTGGGTACAGTTATAGAGACACCAGCAGTGTACATTGAGAGCAGTTCGCTTGGCGTCATTATCCTGTTAAAAAATGAAATCGTCTGAAATATCCAAATTTTGAGAGGATAATTTAAAATTTCTCTTTAAAATATTTAAATAGAGCTCATGATTCTCAATACCATCAAAAAATACCAAATTACCTAATTCCTGAAGCCTATTTACACCCCCCCCTCCCCCGCAAGAACGCCTCTGTGTTGAATCATGGAGGTGGAGGAGCTCTTGTTCCACATAAATTCACTGGATTAAATGCCTCATTTTTTCCTTTAAAACTATTATATGCCCATCAGAACCAAAAATGTTGAATTTTCTGTCATCCCAATCACTTTCCTGTCAATTTTGAATTTTCTGAAACTTAAGTCACAAGAATCTAGTTGGATGAATGAACCATGGAAGTGGAAGTGTTCTTGCTGGGGGCGTAAATCAGCCACAGAATTAGGTAATTTTTGATGGTATTGAGAATCATGAGCTCTAGTCAAATATTTTAAAGAGAAATTTTAAATTGTCTGTCCAAAATTTGATATTGAACACGACTTCATATTTTAACAGGATAATGAAGCCAAGCGTACTGCTCTCAATGTACACCGCTGGTATCTTTATAACTGGCCCAAAATTTTGTGAAAACACCTCCTAAATCAATTTATTTAGCCCAGCAGAGCATATTTGGGGAGAACTAGATTTAAAATATAAAAACATGACATAAACACATAATGGGAAGTAAAAATAATAATCACAGAAGCATGGAGGTAAATCGATGCAGAAATTACAAAAACTCATTAAATCTATATCAAGATGTCCAAAAGTTGTTGTGGCACTAAAAGATATCCTATTAAGTTCTAAATTAAGAAAGAAATACAATATTTAAAGCTATGTTGAGATTTTTGTTAAGTGTTCTAAGACTTTAGTGGCGTAATTTTTCAGGAGCTTTTTGATTATTAATTTTTAAAAATAATAGTTATGCTATTTTTAAAAAAATAATTATGTCATTCCATTAAGAACATGTTGCAGATATCATAAAAAAAATTACAATTTCTATACATTAATTTTTATTAGTCGAAATCATTAAATTTTATAGGAAACTGCAAGTGTACGAACACTTTTGGGTTCACTGTATTTATGTACTTCATTGCATTTAAATGTAAATAATATCATTAATTTTTTAAAAAATCGAGTTTTTGCATAAAATTTGGCATATTTAAAAAACTTTTAAAAGTAATACATATCTTTTAATTCCTAATATATAAGATGTTCCATTATTTATGTACTGTATAAATATTATTTGAATACATTCATTAGAATTTTGTGTAAAAGATCCTAATTGCAATTTTTCATGAAAATTTTACTAAACTCGACAATTTTTATAATTATAAAACTCTCCAGAAAACAGCAAAAGGGTTGAAAATTAGTTAAACATGAAGCTAAAGAGTTTGAGCTATAATTATGGTGAGTTTAAGAAATGTACAACTAGTAGAACATTTTCATATTGTATTTAAATCTTTAAAAGCATTGTCTGAGAAACTATGTTTTTTGGCTTCACGGTAAAGTTCACAAATGGATTTCTTTTTAAGACATTGAATTAACATTTTAAGAAAACTTTTATTTTATTTTATTTGTATTATAGACTATAATCTCTGTGTATGTATATATGCATTTTATTGCACATACAATTTGTGAGAAAAAATATGCTTTTTTATTTAGAAAATTGACAAATTTCAAAGAAATAATGTAACTCTTATCGCTCTAGGCACAGATAATGATGTTATTTGGGTGCAGTTTTAATATTATTTGAATATATTAATTAGAATTTTCAATACAAGGTTTACTGTAACTGCAATTTTTAACTAAAATTCCCAATCTATCCAAAATAATTTAAAATTTTGTGGAATTGTATTTTAATTCCTGACTCAAGTGTAGTATAGGGGAGAGGGCCCTTTCATTTTTTATATAGATATTAT